>JBAMHX010000001.1:29345040-29363469 GCA_037177515.1 Pseudomugil tenellus
ATAGATAGATAGATAGATAGATAGATAGATAGATAGATAGATAGATAGATAGATAGATAGATAGATAGATAGATTTGGAAAGGTTGTGCAAACATAGCATATAGTATCCATGCTTCAATATGGTTCAGTATTTGAAAAATATATAATCATATATCATATAATCAATATCAACAATATAATCATGTAACTTTCTGCTCTACTTTTTTGGTAAAGCAAATATTTTTATGGCTACAGTGAATTTTATTAAACATTTGGTGTGTTTGTTTAAGGGTAAAACTGAACATTTCTTACAGAATTATATGGAAGGGTTGTTGATAAACTCGTGTGATTATTGTTTTATGTGCAGCTGTGCAGAAGGCTAACCACTTGGTGGCACAAAAAGCCTGCAGGCATTGACGTTAAAGACACACTATCATGTTCTCATCAATACTTAAAAGGGCAACTTCTTGTCTGAAGTGCCTCTTATTTATCAACTAAAGCAGGAACTTCTAAGGGACTGATAAGTCTGCCACCACTGCAGCATTTCCAGACAGCATAATGCGACGCTGCTGCATGTAAGCACATTACGATTGAGGATGTGAATTTTGTCTTTCTCTGTGAGCTTTTAACTAACTTCTGACTAGAATATCACTTTTAGATATTTTTCTTATTATGAAGTGGAGCCATCTCTGAATGTGAATTAACTGTGTTCTTGGCAAGGAACAAAACAGTCCGGGTTAATCTGAAATGTACTGGTAATAAAGCTATGAGTTTCTGAGGAAGGAGTGTCAGATGTCTCACATCAAATGTATGTAAACTGCCAGCAGAGAGGAGAGAGTATAGTCTAGTGTTTCCCCTTTATTTAGGAAAGTAACCTGTGTTTCAGAGGTGATGGAGCACAATTGTAAAGCTGATTTATGGTATTTACATTTTTATACACAAGAGAGCACTGGCATCCTTGTTACATATAATAAGAACATCTTTGTGTCAATTATAATTAGGAACTTATAGATGACTCATATTAATATTGCTTTAATTGTTAGTGATTAATGTTGACATTTTCATTTAGGATATGAGAGCAGAATTTTAAATTCTGTAACAATCTATGCACCTAAGGACTATGGTTTTCAGATAAGAAGAAACTAACTATTGATAATAGATCATAAATATGTACAAATATCTTTGATCATGAGATAAAAGCCAAATGAATTTAACCTCCTTAAAATAAATGCCCCATAGTTTAACTTAGCTCAAAGGGAAATACATTTTTAAGAACAAAATACTTCAAGACACAGAATCAGTTGCTGCATGACAAGCCACAAAGGAAATAATAAACTATATTTATTGTCATTTTTAAATTCAGCTATTTACAAGTTCTCATACTGGGCAACAAAATCATTTGACATCAGTACAGTTCAAAGACAGCTCGTCCACACCATAATGTGACATCGAAACACAAGAGTTAGTCAAAGTTTATGCTCAAATTTACATTAAAGTTGTGACATATGGATGACTGCTGTGTGCAGTCTAGTTCTGTATTTAATAATTTATTCAAATTGCATGAGTAACCGTCAGATAACGGGTAAAATTCTGCTGGTTTTTAACACTTTTTAATTTATTAACACAAATCACATAGGTCTACTTCACCAGTGCTGTAATTTTTCTAATTAAAATGCCAGTTTGGTCAGGTGATGGAGCATGAAAACAACAGAAAAAAAGAAAGGCTTCTTTTAATGGAGACAAATTTTTCCCCTCGGCTACAAAGTTAACCACTGGTATGATAAAAAAAGGAGGATATACATTTTTTAAGAGTAAAGTTGACCCATAGGTCAGTGGCTAAAACGGGGAGGATAAAAGAAGAAGAATCATGCAAACTTGTTACAGGTTTAATTTAGTGTATTGCATTCGGATGTCAGACCTGTGGTCCTTCATGGCCAATATCATGCAGGTTTTAGATCAGCGGTGTCCAAAGTTGGTTCTTCAGAACCACTGTTCTGCAGGTTCTCAATGGATCCCTGCTCCAACAGGCTCTGGTAAAATGGATCCAACCAATGATGAAGTTCTGTACAGGGACAGAACAATTTGAGTCAGGTGCGTTGGAGAAGGGATACATGGAAAATCTGTGGCATTGTGGTTGTCAAGATGGAGGTCTTCAAGATGGCGGCGCGTGTGCACGCAGCGGCTCAGGACTCTCGGCTTTTGTTTGTTTTGTTCGTGTTTTTGTTGTTGCTCCAGTTACTGGAGGCTTTAATTCAGTTATCTTGTGTGTTACAGTGTGTTTTTAAGCCGAGAACTCCTGAAACAAAATTTCGTTGTGCTTTGCTCACTGACAATAAAGATTCTTGATTCTTCTTGATTCTTGATTCGTCAAAGGTCAAAGCCGTACAACCGATACAGATGCTTCCCTCCTCAAATACATCTGATCCAAATGAATTGGATCCAACAACTTGTTGTCAACTTCTGCAGTATGATTAATTCATTTTAGTCAGGTATGTTGAAGAAGGAAGGCTTTGGATTAAACTGTTAAATAAATCCTGTATTCCACTCTAGCACTTTCAAAAGACTTCATCTCAAGAGGAATTATATGATTAAACTAGGAAGTATGTCCACATCTGGATGGGAGACTCTAAGATGGCAGTAGAGAGAGGGGTCAAATGTTCCACTACCACCACTGGAGGATCAAGCTAGATGAAAATATTCACAATAGGGTTTGATAATAAGCCTAAATAAAAGAGATGAAGAAAACTAGGGCTCCAAAGAGAGTCCTACTCTTTGGACTCATTTCTTGGTGAGTTATTTACAGTGGATTAAATAATTTGATGTCACCACCTAAACTTTAACATGTTGGTGACTGCAATACAAAACAATATCCACAAAACACAGCAGGTGATTCTTTAATGGCATGGCTTTGAAAGGACACTCTGCTAAACTTCATTCTGTTGGGTGAGATCCTCTGACATGCTGTTGAATTCTGTAGCCCGAGCGCTCATCCCCAGATACTGCTTCAGGAATTCGCTGAAGCGCTTTTGATTGTTCCACTTGCGTGCGGACTTCCGAATACCGATGAAGCCCCCGTACCTCTTCTGGTACGATCTTCCTGGAGACATGAGTCTCCTGTAGCCGTGCCTTCCTTTAACAAAGCCACCAAACCTTTTGGAAATGCTCAGTCCTGCATCACCCAGTTCACCTGCTTCATCCTCTCCTTCATGCCCTGCTTCCTCTTCTTCATATTCATTTTCAAGGGACAGGGGGTCCTGGGAATCATACGCGGAACTCAGCTTACTGTCTTTGCCACTCAGATCCCTCTCATTCATGCTTAGTGCCCGGGCCACATGGTCAAATCTCTGTAATGCCACAGGCACTAGCAAACCATCTTGGATCTGCTCCTCTTCTTCAGGAAACAAAACTTCAGCTTCTTCTTCAGATCGTTTTCTTGTGGAGCCATCTAGGGAAGGAATGGGTGGCGATAAAGCCTTAAGACACAAGTCCCGGGAAAAAGAAGGGGAAACTTTGCCTTCACACTCAATGAGACACACCTGTTAGAGACAAAGATAAGAAATGATGGGATTAGGATTATTTGAGGTGGTTGGAAACTGTTGTAATTTTGTTGATTTTATTTGTTCTTATCCATAGTTGTTACGAGGCACGGAAGGTGTGGACCTAAATGCAGGCAAGGAGGACAGGCCGGATGCAGAAGAACTTGTTTTTATTGCAGATTTAACTTAAATATACAGTAGACAACACGACTGCCATGCACCACAAATGAACTAATGATCCAGCAACTAAACAGAAAACTCAAGTGACCTAAATACATGGAACTAAATGAGGGACTGTTGAACATAATTACTAACACAGGTGAAACCAATGAAAAGAAATACAGAGCAAACAGGAACCAAGAGAGTCTAGAAAATAAAACAGGAAACCAACTTAACCTAACCCATAGACCCTAACAATGTTATTTCAGACCCCAGAATATGGCGCGATGACTAATGTGAATCTTATTAAATAAACAAACAAGTAATCTAGGAGTTTATAGCAGGGTGAGAATTGAAACTATATTCTTAATAGAAAATTAAAGCTAAATATCCACTAGCAGTCCCCCACACTGTTCAATCCACTGAGCTCAGTCACTACTGTGGCCTAATATCACAACAGTTCAAAACAAACACATCTACTCTGAAATGTCTTTTGGTGTTCTTTCTGTATAAAATGTGGCACAGCCATGTCATTAACCAGAGAGAAACAACCACCAGGCACAGAGACGAAACACACATCTGTCCCCAGGAATCAATTAGCCTCAACAAATTAAAACTCAAATGCCAAAAGGGTAATTTGTTGAGTCAGTCAGGGAGGACAGGATGAACCCAACAAGGTAGGGTGAAGGGTTTACAGTTCTTTTATAGCACCCAATGAAGACATTGATGTCATTTTTATTTGCTGTCAGCTTTTGTCCACATAAGAGTTTGATCTGAGCTGATGAATGACCTCTAGATTGTATTTAATTTGTCATTTTTGCGACTAATGCAGCCCACCTTTTATCTGACAGTGTGTATGTGTGTGTGTGCCTCACCATGCTGTTGAAACTGAGGAGTTTGGGCAGGACTTTCCTGCAGGACAAACAGTCTGTCTGGCAGTCACTGTGTCCAGGATCGCACAGACAGAGAAGCAGCAGAGCCACCACAGTCTTCATGGTCCCTCCGTCTGCTGCACAACACAAAGGAAAACACACATGTTCAATCCAGCATGTGTTTCTCATGCAACAGACTGTCATTGCTGTATTTGCCATTAGATTGGTGCTTAATTAGGTTTTAAAACACTGTAAATGTTTGCTTAAGTTATGAGAATTATGAAACACATATGAATTCAGACGTCTCAGCATTGTCAGACATTTGCTGTAACATGAATGTTGAGTACTTTGTCATTTGTTTTGCTTCTGAATACAGATACATTTGATAAAAGAGTGCAAGCAAATAAAATAAGGACCTTTTAAATTTGTTGTGACTAATTAAACCATAAAGTAGCTCAAATATGAATCCCAACACTAGATGCGTTTTAACCCCTTAAAGTCTTAAAGTTTTACATGTGCAATCTTTATTTAAGCCTTTAACAAATTGTAGAGGACGCGCCGCTGACGTCACTGAGTCACATGACTTTTGCTCTGGACGGCACCTGACAGATCTCTAAACCAGTTAAACTGGGACAGATTGTAGTGAGTGGGGTATTCCTCCGAGTGAAATGGTGATTTAAAGCTCCGCATTTGGGTGTAGGAATATACACGGCCAAAAGAACGGCCTGTCGTTCTAAAGATTACCGGCAAACACCGAGACACGGGACAAATGGATTGTAGATGTGAGACAAGAGGACTGGGAACCAGTGCTACCAGCAGATTATGCAGTTAACATTTTATATCAGGTAGGCTGTGGATTTCATATTTGTAGCTCGTGTTGTAGTTGGTCAGGTTTCTTCTCAGACAACAAAAGTATCCTGGCTGATACCAGAGACAGATATGAGCATTTGCTATCTTCAGACTGCAGGACGTAATACTTAGTTTGGATTATTTTGTAGATTTTTTATTGCTTTCCTCCACATTTCCAATTAAATGAGACATGTTTGTGATCTCCTGTATGAATGTTAAGGACACCTGTTTGCCAGGGGTGACCCTACCAGAGGCAGAAAGCCCCCGACAACATAGCCGCTAGGATTTTCAGGACACACAAACACTTCCACCATTATAAGGTGACGTGTCAGGGAGAGAATTTTTTTTCTTTTAATAATTTCTTTATATATTTTTTAATCGAGATTCAAATCAATGAGATTAAATTAAAGGAAGAAAAGGGAAAATGGTCAGTGGAAAAGGCCAACTGAGCTTTGAAAATGGTTTTGTGATGATGTTGAATATTTTCTAAAGTGTACATATTTGACAATGACTACTCTCCCAGAGCAATATTTTCCTAACTGTACCCTTATGGGTAAAAAGGGTTGTTACTGGGGTGGTGCCATTAAAAGTATAGCTGTTGTTCCCTCAGCAGTACAGTTTGTACCTGATAAAGATTCGACAGCTCCCAAGATCCAGTAATTATGTCTATAAGGTAAAAGCTTTACTGTTGAGAGTACAACAGCTATAATTTTAATGGTACCACCCTAACAATAATTCTTTATACCACTGAGAGAGTCAAATATGGTGGAATTATAAGTTAAAAATGAATGAAACTATGAACTATGAAGTTCAGTTGGGTGAATGGATGGGTTAAGGAAAAATATGAAAAGCAAAGATGAGGGTTCCCTCAAAGACTTAAAGGTCTTTCTTTAGTTCTTAAAGGTCCGATTGAGGTGAAGTCTTTTTGGATCGTTTAGTGACTTTTTTAGTTTTTTTTTTTCCATCAGGCTTTCTTTAAACTGTTATTCTCCTGAATCTTTCTCTTTGAGTGTCACAGTCAGTGTGGATATCACTTCCAGAAGAGAGGACTTCTCATTTTCCCACTTCTGCTTCTGCTTCTTGTGGCTGAGCTAAAGAACTCTCAGCTAAATCTCGTCTCATCCTTCCCTCTGTGATGGCTGTTGTAAAGTTTTGTTTTCTCTGGAAAGCCACTGAATGTGTGAAGGAGTTCGGGTGAACCAGATCATGCAGCTTCTTCACCTGATTCAGCAGCTGTTGTTCAGGTTTTGAGATGCGTTGGTCCTTAACATCCCAGATTTGACGGAACTGCTGCTCAGGGATCATGAGGAAACTCTGACCTGGTGCTGACTCCTCTGTAGATGTGTTGGACAGCTGAACGGTCAGACCTGGATGTGGCTCTGCAGCAGACTGTTCATGTAGATTGTAAGGGATCAATCCAGTCTTTTTGTTGTAGTTGGAACCACTGTTGCAGGAAGAGGAGTTACGTTGGACCCTGGTTCTGGTTTGTTGGAGGTTTCTGTCAGCTGTGGCTGTTTTATTTGGGCTTGAGTCAGAGCTTTCCTCAGTGGAGGAGCCAGCGTGGCATATAACGAGACTGTTTCAGGCTCTGGTTTCCAGATTTCAGCTGAAATTTCTGCATTTTTGCATAAATCTACAGCTTGGATGCCTGTAAGCTCTGTTTTTGTGATGGGACCTGCAGGATCAGCCGGGAGTTAAACAGGTGTTTCTGTTTTTGGAGTTGATGGTATTAAGGAGACTTAGATTCGTGCCTGGATTCACTGATTCTGCCGGAATTTGGGTCGGCATGCTGCATCCAGGCTGTGGTGGAAACGCTGCAGCCTCTAATTCCTTGATTTCAGCACAACTTTCTACTAAATCTTTGGGTAAATCAATTGCTGCCGTGGGTTCAGGATTGTTAGAGGCCTCTGATGATTCTGCATCCGTTGTGGTTGATTATATGGAAGTCTCTGGAATCTCTGAATCCTTCTCTCCCTCTGGTTCATGAAGCTTCACGCTAGGCTCCATGCATGAAAGCTTCTTGGCTTTCTTACGACGCTGCCTCTGAGTTTTTACTTTTACTGCTGGACTTTCAGACAATTCATCATATCCAGATTGAAGCTGGGACTGAGATGCTGCAGCCTCTGTTTCCTGGGTTTTCTGCAGACATTTCTGTATCCTTTTCATGCAAATGAATCACTGAAGTGTCTTCAGGATTGCTGGAAGTACCCTCATCTTTGTCCTGGTGGATGAGGGATGATAATCAAGGTTGTGTTCCTTGTTCGTGGCCTTTATAAATTTGTAATAAATCTTCCAGCTTGGCTTGAAATATACAAGTTCATCGACCTTCATACACACGCCATTTCTGAATTTGAGGCTGTAAATTGTTATTTGTAGAAATAATATTTACTAGAAATACATTCAATAAAATCTTACACAAACAATATTAAAAGCAGCTTTATCAGCTTTAATTTTGGATGGCGCCATCTCGAGATTAAGTTTATTAGCTTCTTCATCACCTCTAGATAACGAAGCTTGTTTTCATCTTATAATTACATTTCCTTGTTATCTTGACATAACAGAGCCTAACTGGTTATAAGTTTGCTTTCTGAAGCTCATGAGATGATCAATACATGCTTCAATATCCAGTCAGGACTTTCTAGAGTCTAACTGGGTAATTGTCCCAGTTAGTAAGAATCTGCGACAGTGAGTTGGGTCGAGTATGTGGGTTGTTATTCGCTTCCTGGAATTATCTTCTCTGCAGTTAAACACAGAAATTAACTTTTTTTATCATAGGTTTTCAAAACAATTTAAGGATTATTATACCGATAAGATGATTTATTACATTATTATCTCATGCAGAAAGAAGTCTTTTTAATCCTTATTGCAAGACAACAATATTCATAAAATGCTTAAGCACAGCTTTCTAATCTATTCTTAAAGTTATTTTTTACCCATATTTCTTTTAGATGTTTTATTTATAAAATGATTAAAAAAAAGAAATATAATGCTCATTTAAACCCTGTGACTCCAAAAGCCATCCTCCTTAGTTTATCCTCCTGATTAGCATCAAGTAATGACTGACCAATAATAAACTTCAGCTAAATTCAGACTACAGTAAAACTTTAATTATCTTCAGGAGGTTCAGAACTCTGCAGCAAGACTTCTGAATCACTCAGAAAGAAGAACATAACCCTGTTTTAAAGTCGCTCCACTACTTGCAAGTTGACTTTAGAATCAATTATAAAAGCTTGGTTCTTCATGTTAAAGCTCCTCTTCACATGACTGACCTGCTTTGTCCATATGCTTTCTATCTAGGTCCGATGTTGCTCAACCAGAACCTTTAAATGGTCCCTTACTTTAAGACACAAAGGGACCAATTGTTCCAGTGATACCTACACTGTGTACTAACCTATCCAATACATTTAGAAAGCAGCTGAAGTCTTTATTCCAACGAGCTATTGGTTAAACTTGGGTTCTTATGACTGATTTACATTTTACTTCTATTTTTATGAATTTTGTTCTGTTTTTATTAGTTAGTTTTATTATTAATTTTATTGTCTACCTTCTCTGTGAAGCACTTTGTGACAACTGTCTGTGTAAAGTACTGTAAAACTAAAAAGTACTTCCAGCACAAAGAAATTGTTTCTTCAAAAACTGTTTTACACTGAAATGTGCTGATTGTTTTTATCTTATTTGCTTGATTGACTAGTAGAGCAATTGAAAGAATATTACATTTCTTATATATTTGTTTGCTGTTGCATCACTGAAGAAACTTCAGGTTATCATAGTTCATAAAACAATATCTTACGCTTGTTTTTTAACTGTGTGAAGGTGTGTGCATCTACAGGATGTGTGAACTCTTCAGCAATGACAGTGTTAATTGTAAGAGATTGGTGCCCAATAACTCTGAGAAAAATGGTTCTGGTCTAAAAGTAGTGATAACATCCAGATAATGATCTGATAAGCAACCAAATTTAAGCAAATATATCTCACACTGGAGCTACAAAGAAATAAAATGTCCGACGTGTGAGGAAAAAGGTTGAATAGATTTTAATTAGTAAAGATTGAATTAATGACAGAAAGCATAAAAAATAAATAAATAGTAATAGGTTGGCTAGTAAAAATATTTGACCTTATCCTTTTCGAAGTAGCGCAGTCTGGTGAGTCTGACGTCAGAAACACTGCCAGAGTTTTCATCTCATTAAACAAACTCGTTAAGTTCTTTAATTGATGCCTCAATTAATGCCTCTGGCAAAAAAACTGACTCATTGTTTTCTGTGACACACACTCACACACACATAGAAGCCAAACTCGCTTGCACACACCATGCACAACACTCATACTAAATGCTCAGACAGCATGAACCAACATGAATCTAAAAGCAGTTTTACATGTACTGGTGAACATTGAAATTGTAAACATTGTAAAAACTGATGCCGAATAAAGTTGAATTAATTTGGCTTCTGTAAGTTATTAGAAGTTTGGAATTTATTAAACGTAATTAGAAAAATGATAAAAATGTAATTGCTCTGCTCTTCATTGTTAATCTTTAATGCATAAAGCAGCAATTCTCTCTTATTAATCTGCGTTTTTGTATAAAAACAATAAGTGGGTCCTAATTTTCTTTTTGTCTGATAAGAAAGATGGGTTGAACACTGAAGGACAAAAGATCACCAAAAAGGATTTAAGCAGAATTATGAAAGAAAGACGCACATCTCTGTGGATTCAGGCAAACAGGTTGGGTCTGATCCTTTGTTGTTGGTTATACAATGCCAGCTGCAGTAAAAATAAAATGATAACGACGCTTTCACACCTTTATCGCTTTTCTGTTCTCAAATAAGATCAGGGAAAGCCAATACAGATGCCATCAGTATAGAAATAGGAGTATAGAAAGGTTTTTAAGTGAATAGTCATTTCTTTCTGGGTTTTTTTTTTATAAAAATTTTTCATATATTATATTTTATAATTAATTCTAATATCCACTCTTACAGCAGTTTTTTTTTATTAGAATATAGCTGTAATCTTGCACCATTTATGTCCATTAAATTTAAAGTTGAATAATGTCGGAATGCCATCACTTTAACTGTATGCAAGGTGTGGAAAGGTTGCAAAATAAACAAAGCATTTATTTATGCATTAAGTTATGTGTTTTTTCTAATATAAATGAACATGGCTTATGGGATGAATATGCACACGAATGTAGAAGGATAAGTAACCGTCTGTTTACTGATTAGACAGTTTGATTTCTCGTCATCGATCAGGTACAAAGAAGACCAGACCAAAAGTCCATTTATGCAACTTTAAGGTCTTGCATGTGAGTGTGTCTGGGTGTTTTATCTTCTTTGTCTGTGATGGACTGGTGACCTGCCCAGGGTGTACTCTGCCTGATGACTGCTGGATTGCGCTCCAGCTACCTGCGACCCTGAATTGGATGAAGCGGTTTAGAAAATGGATGTTTTGAATGCAGTTTTATGCTTTTTATCTGTGAAAAGATGTTTGCAAATGCACTTCTACTTTTCTTTACAAATATGTGTTTTATAATCATACAAATCCTTTAATCCACATTCACAAACTTGAATTTCTCAGGCAGGCTGACAAAACGTAATTTAAAAATTCAAACTGTGAAATTATTTGCATTTATTATGACCACTTCTAGCCCACAAAACACATCTTCGTCCTAACAACTGGCTCATCTGCGACTTGCCATAGTTTAAAATACGCTGGTTACTAACTGAGCCAAAAGTAGCCTAGATAAAAAAAACAAAAACATGCCTGCTATCCAGAACACTAAAACTCCCCAGTAATGACAGAAAAAACATGCAGAGTCTGTAATACTGGCTCATCCTTCAAACTCCCAACTCCAGATCTTACTGACCATTGTTGGGCCTGACCCTGCCCAAATGACCCAAATCACATGGTTATATGTCACTATGTGACAGCGATGTCAACATCTCAGTCATGTATACAACAACATTCCCTGAGATCTTGCATCCACTCTGAGAGGTAAGAGTTTTGTTAGCAGCCCAAAGGAAAAATATCAAGCAGGTAGTTTAAATGTTGGAACTTATTAGTTCAATCATCTTCTAACGTAGATTTTATTCTTTAGAAAAGAAATACATAAAACTGTTAAACTAAAAGGAGGCTACAGTCCCAAACGACAGATGTTTCAGTGCAGATGAAGCGTTGACTAGTACGTTTTTCCATCTACTTGTCTGTGGAGTCCTTTCTTGTCTGGTTTTTGCTGTGCTCTATCAGGTTCTCTCAGTTATTTGTCTTTTTAATTTACAGACTAAATACTAAATAAAACAGTTTATCAAGTCATGTATGTAAGAACTTTTGGTGCTTGCATACTTGACAGATAAGATTAGGATGATCTTTCATGGAAATGGGACTTTGATTAAATATTATTTCTAATTTGTTTCAGTGTAAGATTAAATCATTTTTATGTGTAAGGATGAACCTGCCTTGTAGCACTTACTTATGAATAAAAGACAAATGAGAACATTCAGATTGAATCCATCAGTTGCCTTTTAAAATGAGCTAAATGTAGGTAAACTTAGGCAGAAAACATTAGTAGCCTAAAGATGCTGAAACTATAATTCTGAAGAAATGTTTCACCACTCTGGTCCGTTTTGTGGCTTCCTATCCAAACAGACAAAACACTCAGAGCTCAGGCCTCAAAACTCTCACACTTTCTCCCACCCTGTTATCAACAATGTCAGCCATTTTCCCGCCTCCCCCCTCCATTATTGACATTTTCTCATCAAGAATAGGAAATATGAAATAAATGACTCCCAGCTCAAACCTCGACTTAAAGCCGGATTATCTACGCTCGGCTGAACGGAGAAACAGTGCATGTGTTCTTTTTGCATAAGCACAACACTGTCAAATTCACATCATACACCATAATATTTCTTCTGCTCTAAGCCTGCTGTGTTCTCTCGCTAATGTCTAACATGCTGTAGTGGTGTTCATACAACATACAAATCTCTAATTGATTTATTGAATCTTCTGTTAAATTTTATGAGTCTCATAGATTTGTGTGGATTTTAATGTAGATGGGGGGTAGACAACCCCTAGTGCTGCAAGTGTTGTAAGTTTCCCTGCTTCATCACACCTGACTCAAATCAATGGTAATTAGCAGATTTGTGTCAAGCTCTTCACTGGTTTGCTAATGAAATCTGATGTGTGTTAGGTGTGTTGCAGCAGGGAAACTCACAACACATGTGGCTCTGAACCAAATGAATGTTGGATTATGGTTTGGCTGGGTATTACAGAAAGGGTGGAAATGAGCTGAGGTCTTCACTCTCCAAAGGGCTTTTTTTCCAGCTCAAGTATTGAAGCCAGACGAGAGTCCCTGGGAGTTCCCTGAAACTACCATTTTACACAAGTTCCCAGTCCGCCACACTGCAATGCCAACACAGAGAGACAAAGAACCAGTCATGCATGCAATCACTCCAAAGGAGAATTTAGAGACCAATTAATCTTAACATCCTTGCCTTTGGTTGAAAGAACCTTAAATAGTACCTTTTATTTATATCTTAAATAAATAAAAATGTAATTATAGATTTCCAATAATACATTTCTCCTTAGAAACAAAGATAGATATATTTAAAGCAGAGACTCACGCTATGAACTTTAAACCATTTAAATGCGTTAATTACCGAAAGATTATCTTAAGCTAACTTTGTTAACGAGTTCAGGAGAGTGTTGATTTAAATGTCCTGAACAATGGCTTCTAAGCTTTTAAGCAAAGAAGACAAGCAGATTAAAGACAATAATGAGCTACTCAGTAATTAGACTGCATTCATGATGTTGACGTTCGTAGCTGACATGTTCCTTTGACAGGTAATTAAATGTTATTCAGTCTTCTGCCAGAAGACATCTGTTAGGGAGTCACTTTGAGTGACATCTTATCCCATGCCCACTCAAAATTCATTGTGCTTTCTGTTGTAATATTAATGTTTATCTGGCACACATTGCAGATTGCTTATGAATTCGAGACATTTCATGGCAGCAGATCTGTTACTGGTCAGGAGGGTTAGAAATACTGGATATTCTTTATGGTGAATCTTCCACAAAAATGCTCTCATCCTTTACTATGATCTGTCGTCCCTGTGTCTTTCCCTTTAAGAGGTAAATGGCTTTTTATGATGAGCAGTTTCTGACTTTCACTCTTCTTCTAAAATGAGTGAAAGTTAAATTCCTCCAGGGCTTTGCAGGAATATCCTCCTAGTCAAATCTTATCAATGATCATGATGGCGATGTCTTTTTGAGGACATTGCAAGAAGATACCTGCACTACATTTAACAGTACATTATTTGGGGTTTTGCTTGTCTACTGCACAGACACACAGATATTTGAAGACTTAAATTGCAAAAAGCTTTTATAAAACTTAACAGGCTCCTCTATAAATCAATCAATCTGCTGGTCGAGACAGCTGAAGTCATTACAGGCAGACACCCGAAGTAAATCGATTTACTTTCTTCATGTATCTATTCACCTGGGGTCGATTGATGGTTATGGGGTGACTAACATATACTTACAGCGGGGTCACGGACTCATTTCATATTGATTTGTGTTTATGTATTGAGATCTTTTTATGCACAGTTTAAATTTTATTAGCATGTCCTGTTTTCCCTCCTTCTGAAATAAGTGATAAATATATAGCTCAACATGTTAAAACCTCAGTGCACTGCAGGCAGGTGTTAAAACTCCAAAGTTATTCATAATGACATCCCATATTGTTAGTTCTTGCTCCAATATTTTGTCAGGAATTTAATAAACTGGGGCTACTCAGTTTTATTCCTTTTTTTTGTCTTGTCCAGCATAGAGGCAGGCAGAATGAGGATCTGTCTGCTTTATCATGCTAAGCAAATTTATTCTGTCAAGAGGAACTATATGTATCAGTTTTATTCTTTAAAATGCCACAGTCCTGCAGGTTTTTAATATTTCCCTGGTCCAGCACACCTTGCTCACACTAATTGGACGCAACAGCCTATGAAGCTCTGCACAATGAATTATTAAGATGAATCGGATGTGCAGGAGCAATTGTAGGACCAACATGAGTAGCTCTACTCTTAACCATTATTTAGCACATTCTCATGTGTTAGCCTAGGACATAGCACCTTTACAACCCCTATCACAAAAGCTAAAATCCCTTTTGTCACATTTTTTATGTAGAGTGTTTGGTTTTTCTGTTAATCTGTAGATTGTGCATCTCTAATTTAACAACTTGAAGTATACTGATGCGTGTACGTTAGCTTGAGTGCTAACTTGCTGTTATGTTAATTATGTTAGCCACTATCATTCCTATTCCTAATATTTGCCTACATAATGCTAGCATGTTAGCTTTAACAAAATTAGTAAAATAAGAATATTAAATCTGGAACAAACTGGAGATTTTCCAAATGTCAAAATATGAGTAAAATATTTGAGACTGGTCTTTTTTTAACTTCTTCTTCTTCCTCGTTAACACTGTATTACTTTACTAATTAAAATAGTCTGGATAGTCCAAGATAGCTTAAAATAATAGCCCAAACATGGGGTCCCAAATAATTTCAGGGAGGGTTGCCAGATCATTGTGGAAACAAAAGAAAAAGAAATGTTTCCTGTTTTTGTTTAAATTTTGTTTGTTTTTTTTAATGCGCTGCATAAACAAGAAAGTTATTCATCAGTCCAAAAAAAAAAAAAAAATCTAGATTCTTGATTAGCTGGGCGAGATAATTAAATTTTTTTGTTCATGTAGGTGTCTCATTAATACAATAAAAGCAAGGTCTATGCCGTTAGAAGTGTCAAGATGAGGGTAGGTGGTGGACCCAAATACAGGTGAGGAGGAGAAGCAGGAGGCAGCCAGGGTGAAGATTAACAGATTTATTCACAAAACTGATAAACCGAAACTGAGCCTGACAGACTAACTCATGTACTAATGTAATGATCCCGCAACTAAACACCCACATCAAGGAACTTAAATACAAATGAAACAAGTGACAGAAAACAATAGGGACAGGTGAACACAATTACCAAAATCAACCCCAGATGAAACTAATAAACAAATACATGAAGCTGATCAGAAAGCAACAGGCAAAACAGGAAGAACTACAAAATAAAACAGGAAACCAACGGAACTAACCCAAAACCCTAACAAGAAGTGATGGCTAGGGGTATATCTCTGAATGTTCCCAATCCTCCAATTCCCCAATCCTCAAACAGACACAATACAATAATATAAAAACGCACATGTTCAGTCCCAAAGCTCCACCTGCTGTGGAAACTTTGATCCAGCCCAGTACAGCATGAGGACAGGATGCATCCTGAGTTCATGACCTGTTATTTGCACTTGATTTGAGATCAATTAGAATAATTGTTCCAGTGATAACGATAACACCAAATATTTATTTGTAATTAAAGTGCCAACTAGTGGGGACACCATAAATCTGATAATCGTAAAATTTGATACAGGTTGTCCCTGAGGTCACGAACTTTCATTTACACTTGATTTAAGGTCAATTAGACAAATGGTAGAGATAAAGCCAAAAATCTCTTTTTTAAAGTGCCACTTTGATTGTGATTGTGTGATTGTCCTCTTGGGGACATAAACAGGAATACTGAGTAACAAATTCCAGTTGTAAAAATTGTTTGAGTTATTGTGCTCACATGAAGGATATCCGGCAGCGGCGCCAGCGTACGCGGCAGTCGTGATGAAACCATTATATCCCAGAAACTTTGGGGAAATAATTACTTTATCCCCCCTATTTATGAATATAGGCATATTGACTATTTTCCAGCCATTTAGAGGATGGCCACAGGATGACCCAGTTAATATCAGTCAATTAACCACCCTGTCATCTAGGATATGTGTGACAGATGACATTTACTTATTTAATTTTGTTTTGTTTTATTTTAACCTCAATTTATTTTAACCTCGCTGACTCAACACAACTGCTTTCATTATGCACTCTATTGTCAAAGTGCAGGTATGGAAATAGGTTTGAACCAAATGACATCCATTTACATTTTCAGTTTGGCCTCCACATATATCAGTAAGGAGCTTAAAGAAAAACTATGGATTCTTTGCTCAAACAGTTGCATCTTTCAGGTGTTTTTTTCAATGTAGAAACAGAGGGGGACAGAGGGGCCCTGGGGGCAGTGATCACACATAAAGAGGTTTCTATTAAACCCTTACAATATAAATGGATGAACAAGGATCCTGCTGGGTTAGGAACATTGCATCTTTGGATTATCTCTACATGTTCGAAGCCAATTCAGTGAGGCTCTAAAAGCACTATGGGGTGTGTCTCATGATCAAGCACTCGGTGTTCTTCCTCCGTTTTCCCCATACAGTCTTTGAATGCTGTGTAGGGGTCAAGAAAATATAGGCATGAATCTAATGAGGTGTGGAGGTGAGAAAATCATAAAACGCAGCAATACTGAAAAGCAGAGGTGGGTTCAAGAAGACCTTTGGGGGCATGACATGCATTTGGAAACTATATGGAAATGGACATGCTACTCACTTAAATATGTTTTTTTACTGAATTATTAATTAAACTGAGGGATTTTATCTATTTATAGGATCGCTTTATTCCTTTCTGTTCGTGTCTCAGTTGTTACATGAAATGACTCCATATGCTTTGAGATTTAACATGAGTTGTCTGACCTGAATTTCATCCGTTTATCAATCTTTGTCTGGCCACATTTATTTGATTTAGCCAATTAACAGAATAAAACAATTGTAATGATAAATATATTACCAAACGCGGAGTGTCGAGGATATAATGGTTTCATCACCCGCCACCCCCGCCATGGCCGCCGGCTCCGCCGGATATTCTTTGTGAGTATGATAACTCGAACAATTTGGATTTGTGTCGAATCAAGGATTGGGGAATTGGAGGATTGGAGGTGTTCAGAGGTATACCCCTAGCCGTCACTTTCGATGTCATAGGCCTTGTTAGATCATTGAACCTGGAAGCAAGAATAATATATAAAGTCACTAAATTGATTTTTTTTTTCTTAAAACATTTTCTTACGTTTCTCATAAAATATGAAAATTTGCTTCTTATATCTACATGCTATTGCATGAATAAAATGGTGAATAGTGATTTGCATTTCTTTAGTCTTTCTTTTTTCTAATAGTTTACTTTAGAAAATTAAAGTGCCTTTGTTCCTAACAAGGTGAAGTAAAAAGTGAGCCTAAGGCTAAAAACACACATTAGGTTCATTATTCCCATCATAAGGTTTGTTGCTGACTACATAAAGGTTTCCTGACAGAGTAAAAAAGAACTTATTAATGAAATTTAGCACATGCAAGCCTGAGGGCATAAAAAGAACACTTTTAATAGAGCTACTTCAGGACTCTTGGCTTGGCTGATTTAATCACTGTTGCTGCAGCCACTTTAAAAATGTACGTTACTATTTACGAACTATTAGTGAGCAAGAACCACATTACAAAGTTAGTTTTGAGCCTACTTGGATTACATTTCACCTAATAGTTATATTTCAAGTCATATTAGCTGCACTAATATGATTTTTCAAAATAAATGTTTTTTTAAGTACTGTCATTCCTTTGTTGACACTAGATAAAAGATAAACTATTCCTCTTGGCTGGCAATCGCTGCTCAGGCCATATAAACATCTTTGTACAACTGTAGGGTGAAACAAAATAAAGTTTTTAAAGGGGTGTAGAAGAATTTCATGTATTAGCTTAATTATTTAGCTCTTAATTAATGTCTAGCTGAAAGGTCCGACCATAAGGATCCCAAACTGATGTCATTCTGACCTTTAGTAAACCATCTGATAAGACCTTGGTTGTTGTAGCTGAAGCAAGGCCGGCGTCTTTCCATCAGGGAAATGTTTAGAAACAGATTGACGCATGTGACCAGAGTCTTTAAACAAAGCTTCCCTATCTGACTAGGGCAGAATAGCTCCAACATCTGTGGGATCCACAGGTCTTTGGGGAATATTCTCCCCGGTTATAAACTCGTACCATGTCTGTATGTCTTAATGTTTTGTCCCTTCATGTTTCAATGTTAACTGTATGTTGAACTTCTTTTATC
>JBAMHX010000001.1:29402074-29413121 GCA_037177515.1 Pseudomugil tenellus
TGTTTGAAGGTTCAAAAGTTGAAAGCATACTTCTGCTGAATGAGCTGAACGTTTTGATACCAAAATTGTTGAAATTGACTGAAATTGGCCTAAAGGCATTCACCCAAATATCAACCTCTTGATAATCTTCTTGCACTTATTTATACTTAAACAAAAAAACACTTTTTTCCATTACTCATAGGTTATTATGCTGTTTGTCGCTGGAGATTAGATTGTCTATGTGGCTTCTAAAGTAAATGTAAATGGACACCGCTAGTTTAGGAGTTAATTGGCTGAGAAATAACTCTGCAGGGGTGTGACGCTGGGAAAAGGTTCAGAACCACAGGCCGAGCTTACTCTAAGTAACTCTGAGTCCTCTGCTTTTTCTTTTCTTTTTAACCGCGACCATGTGTAGTGTGTTTCAGTTAAACTTTCTCTCACATTTGACCATTGTTTAAATAATCTGGTGTAGATTATTTCATTTATTAACTTAATTACTTTGCTCTTTATTAATGTCTAGCTGAAAGCTCCGCCCATAAGGCTCCTAAACTGATGTCATTCTGACCTTAGTGAAGTATCTGCAGGGTCGGCGTCCTTCCATCAGGAAAATGTTTAGACAAAACCTTGGTTTTGTTGTCGTAGCCGAAGAACAGGTGTCAGAATAACGCACGTGACCAAAGTCTTTAAACAAAGCTCCCCTATCTTACTAGAGCAGAATAGTTCCAGACTTCTGTGTGACGACAGATCTCTGGAGAGATTCTCCCGGGTTATAACCTTATACCATGTCTGTATGTCTTAATGTATGTTTCACTTCATGTTTTAATGTTTAATGTATGTTCAACTTCTTTTATTCTTCATTATTAAATTTATATTCTTTTCAATCTAAAGAAACCAGTGTCCTCGTCCTTCACAGGAATAACGGTCATCTACACTGCTTTGTCACCTGTTTGTATTTTGTCTCATTCTCCAACCAACCTTGTTATATGAAGGTTGTTGAGTTTCCAAAACTTCACCAATTCATTTCATTAATTTTTTTCATACTAACCAATAGAATGTAAATATATGAAACAAAGCTTTAAAAATAAGACTGTAATCATAATAAACATCAGTATCTTTAATGTAATTGCCTTCTGTATTACCTTCCTGGCTGCTTTTTGCTTCTTACCTCTCATTTAAAATGCGTATGCTTCACACATCTGTGTGAGAGAGATAACAAGAAGCTAATTTCCTTATTAGCCTGACTTGATGATTCTGGCTGACACCAAATAATTAAAAATAGAAGAAGAGTTCTTAATATTCTCAAATGTATGTGCCCTTTGCATAGGAAAACCACTTGAGAGTCTTAATCCCCCTTAGCCTTTTTAGCTTTTCTTCTTCAGCTGGATGCAAACATTTACTTTGAATGAATCCGAAATAACACACACATATCTCAGGGCCATTTAGTCTCTTTTAAAACATCTCCTGTACTCTCATACCTTCCCCTAACTTCTGTGTAAAACTGCTATTTAAAGCTCTCCTACGTATGAGCAGGGTCGTGAGTATCAGTAATCATTTGACATCCCCTCATTCACTTTTGCTCAGCTTACGCATTCTCATACGTCATGCGATTGGTAACTGCAGAGTGAGGGAAGGAGGGGGGAGCAGAAGCCTGAAAAGGAACTGCATAAGGCCCCTAAACAGACATTTTAATAGAGAAAAATTCAATTTTGTTTGGAAAAATTGCAGATAAGGTTTTATGAATACGTCTCTGTAATCAATATTCTTACTCATAGTCATTTATCAGCTGATTTGTGTTTAGACAACAAGACTTTATCTAGTTACAATGGATTCTGTGTGTTAGTCTGGTATATTATATTAGAAGTCTTGTTTTTATCAGTTAAATCAAATGACTTCGAGACCTGAAATGACTAAAACAGACATGTAAAATAGAGAAAAAGATGTAAAAGAGAGACATTTATCGTTGATTTTTCTATATTGTGTGCAGTAAATGCCACTGTTTTTACTAGATACAATTCATTCTTTTGTGCTAATGAATTGTTTGGCACAGTGTAGCTAATTTGTCTGCATAAGATGAGTTTAAATACTCAGCCTAGCAGCAACCGTTCAGTCCTGCACACTGAAAAAAGCCTGACCGTCGTAACCTCGAAAAGAAACAAACACAACATGATCTTTTCTCCCTCTATGCTGTGATTAAGCTCTTCCTCTACGATGTTTCACCCAAGGTGCAGAGTGATGAAATGCCTGGAGTAAAGCTGGATTTATACTCATGTGGTGTCTGTGTAAGGTCGGTTACGGCAGCACCAGCGAATGCAGCGCATAGTTCCACAGAGGCCAGATGTGCACCTCTTCCAGAGTGTGTACCCCAGCTCACAGTCTGAATAAGCCCACTTACTGTATGGCAAGTCAAAAGAAAACACTACTCTAAAGTGAGTTTGCAACTGATACGGTGCTTTTAGCAACATCTGTTTGGGAGAATCTGTTATACGCACCATTTTTGTCAGTGGAAAAAAAAAACACCGAGAAAAATGGTGGAAAAATGTTTTCTATGGTCATTAAACACTGCATCAAAGCTGTAAAAAATCCCATATTCTCTGTGGTCATCATCCCGAATGCTAGTGGAGGTTTGTTGCAAACACTGACACAATGATCTGAATTCAAATGTTTCACCTTTTACATGTCTGTTCATTTAATTTTATTCCAAACATCATCAGTTCAGTCTTTTGGCTGCAGGTCTTTGCAGAAACTCTGCCATCCATGTCTGCAGCCATTCCTACAGGACGGATGCACACACTATGGTTGAATATGTCATTGAGTTGAGGAAGTTTACCATCAGTTCTGCAGAGTGAACAGAAAACGCTGCCCTGCATCCTCTCAGTGCGGGACAGATCAGAGCATTGCTCTGTTAGGTGATGCCGAGTGGACAGCTTCTGGGCAGCACCAACACATTTTTTGAGTTTTTGGTTATTTTTGCTGTAGATTTTGCCCTTCTTGTCTTGTAAGTAGCGACTTTTGTTTCTTTGGGACTACATGTTTGTTTCGCTTGGTTAATTTTGGATAAATGAGTCTGTAGAAAGCTCAAATACTTTTGCATGATGATCCTGACCATTTCATTTACTCTGTAACAAAAACCTGTAATAATAGACATTTTCCGTATTATGTAACCTTTTTTTTTTAACTAAGGGGGAATACTAATGAGATGCTATTTCCTTGTCACAGGTTTAACATGAGGTTTTTGCTTGTTCTGTCTGTTTCCATAAATTCATTTTCATATTTATCACCATTTTAGTCAAATTTACATAAAAAAAATAGTTAGAACATAAATTCATCTTTAATACAGGTAATACTTTATTATTTGAATTGATTTGATCTGCTATTTTATCGAGTTATGATGCATAGCCTATACATCTGGATATGTTGCTGGTATAGAGGTCAAAGGGCTTGACCTTAGATTGAAGGAACTGTGTGTAAGTCTGGGCTTTATGGTGGTGTGGCGGTTAGCGCTGCAGCCTCACAGCAAGAACATCGCTGGTTGGAGCTTCGGATCAGGCGGGGGCATATCTGTGTGGAGTTTGGATGTTCTCCTTATGTTAGCATTGGTTCTGTTCAGGTTCTCCGGGTTCCTCCCACCATCCAAACACATGCATGTTAATTTAATTGGTCATTCTACATTGTCTTTAGGAGTAAAAGTGTCTCTGCGATGGACTGGCTCTCGCCTGATGACTGCTGGAATAGGCTCCAGCTAGCCGCGACCCTGAATTAGATGAAGCGGTTAAGAAGATGAATGGGTTTAATTCTTTAGACTAAATGACGGTGAACCACTCTGGATCTTTATGGAAAATGACTGAATTGTATTTATAGACTATTTAATTTACATATGTGCCTGCATCTTTCATTGAGCTTTAAATAAAATTAAATAAACCAAAAATCTCATGTAAAAGTATAAACTGTATTTTTATTTAGAAATTTAGAATTTTACAAGTTGCTTTTTTCCTTTATTTCCTGGCATCCCAGCTGTCAGAATATCTTCACCTTTTAAATGTTTTTTTGTCTTTTTGCTTGTTTATATTGTACGTTTAACTATTTCTGTTGTGAAAAAATCTTTAAAAGATGCTTGACTTCAAAAAAATTAATAGAAATCTTGTGTGTAACATGAAACATTTGAACAGTAGCGCAGATGTTTCTTTTCAAACTTCTGTCTTGGGGAGAGAGACCTCGGATCTTGTACCTGGAAACTGTGTTAATCCACACTTTGAATGTCACCTATCAGATCTGTCCCCTGGCACTTTCTAATCTTCTCATTCTCTGTCTTCCCATTATCACTGTCAGTAATGTCACCAAGGATGTTCACCTCAGTCTGCCCCTTCTCCACCACCGCTATGTGTCTGATTGGTTGGACATCAGTCTAGCTAAAAGTTTAAATAAAAAAATATATATATAATAGCTTTGTTTCCACTGGACTTTGGGAACTTTTAATTTGTGCTCTACACAGATGTTGTTGTACTCAATTCCCAACCAGTTGGTAATCCCTCTGAGTACTACTAACTTATATCTTTCACCATGCTTTGTGTCATGGGTATCTTTTTGCAAAGATTGCCACTTAAGTCCTGTCTGCAGGGACAACGCCTTCATGTCTTGCTCTGATTCTTTAAACCTGTTTGCCTGCTTGTTGTCCTTCAGGCTAGCTGTGGCTACATCTAGGATGCTGTGGTTTCCTGCAGCACAGCATCCTCTAGTGGCATCAGCTGCTTCTCTAAGCACACTCTCAACAGGTAAAAGAGATCTTGTACAAAACCAACCCTCCACCATCCTGACCTCTGATCTTAGATGAGATAAGAAGAACTTTCTGGGACACACAAAATACTTGACAAGTTTTAAGGAATAGTGAAAAACACTTCTTTTTTAAACTTCTCATTTTTAAGTATAAGTTATGTGAGTTGACTGGAGAAATTGTTTCTTGGAAAATAAAGTGCTTCTTGCAAGGTTTTAAATCTTAGAGGGTTTTACACAGTTCTCTTAGTCACCATCTGGGTAAAATAAAGCATGGCTCTTGTTCTTATTTAACACAGCTAGCTAGCTAAAACACATCCTTACATTCATACTAGCAGGTTAGCTTGTGTAGGTTTTAGCCTTTGACCCCTTTTCCTCCGCAATAAAAAGCTTGCCCTCATCTGCTGTTGGTTTCTGTGGTTACAACAGTAAATGGTACATTTTTTTCACATGGTCCCAAAGACATAATTTTTAAATATGGCAATAATGTACTATAAATCAACCAATTGTTATGTTTATAATATAAGCCAAATAATATAAAATTATATATATAAAGACAACACACTTTTTAATGAGATTTAACGGTTCTGCGCTTTACTTGTAATTTAGACTTTGTCCAGCAGGTGTCAGCAACTGTTCATTTTTTTATTTAGGGGTATGCTGAATCACTTCCGGTACTTCATTTTCCATAATAAATTAACAAAATGCGTAAGGACATACAGGTATGTAAATAATATTGATATTTGGTTTATTTGTATAGACACAAATTTATTTGTGCAAGTGAATGTATCATGTAATGGACGTTTATAAGCAGTTCTACATCAACACTACCCTGTTCATGATAATAATGCAGCATTTCACACCAGCTGCCTACATGGGTGAGAACATTTGTCTGTCCAAACTTCTCTTACATACAGTCTATGGTTCGACTGGTTACATTATATAAAATGAATTTAAAAGGCATAACACACCAGATATGATGACCATGCAAAGTTAAAAGTACAATGACCTTGAAGAAAGTCTTATAAAACTTTTTACTCAGCTTAAAGTAATTATCAATAGAATGTATTTGTGCAGCAGTTGAAGTTGTGTTTCCCAGGGTGTTTGCTTCTCAAAGTTTGGTTTTGTTGTTGTTTTTGTTTGTTTGTCTGTTTTATTTCTTACATTGGTCAATTATTTTCTAAAGTTTATACCCTTTAAAAGAAGCGGGAAGCATTGCATTGTCTGGTCCCCCCATAAAAAAAAAAAATCATATTAAAATAAATATATAAATATTGTAGACTCACGTCCAAAGACTCGAGTCAACTATTGTAGTTGAGACCAGAGTCCAGACGAAATATGGAAAATGTTAATGTTTTTAATTTATGTTTTTATTGTCATGTTCGCTATTTGTTGCAGTTTTTTATTACATGACATAACAAAACCAAAATTAATGTACAACAGATTCTGGAAGTGGCAGATTAAAAGTACAATTTACATCAATGTTTAACTTAAACTAAGCATTAATTATTATACAGACTACATGCCGAGCTTTATTTTGAAATGTATGGGAAGTGTTAATGGTGTCAATCTGATGGGGAACGTTAGGATTGTCGCGTGACCATTTTTTGGTAGCATTTTTCCTGTCATTTTAAAACCTGTAATTCTAATTTTTATCAGCTGTTTTCCGGTTGAACTAAACAAAGAATACGTTTAATCAGCTGTTTTCCTTTACGCGTTACGCTGACACGTTATTTTCATTCAGTGATTGGCTGTTAACGATTTCCGGTCGGGTTTGTTGACCGGCGGAAACAGGTCCCAACAACCACACAGACGACTTTTTTTTATTTTATTTTTTTTTATTAAACAAAAATGTTTTAGTGGAATGCCAGCAAATAAATGAACACAAATAACCGAATCATTTTTAGGTTAATAAGTTTGCATGTCAGTCAGTAAGACATGTGTGTCACAGGGACGGTAGAATTAAACAGTAGTTAAATCTGGGATGCTCTTTTCATATATTTCTAAAACTTCCAGTTAAGCTTTTTTTGAAAATTTATTTTAATAAAGCAGACGTGAATATACTTTTTTAGTGCTTTCTACAACGAATGCTTACTTTTGACATGTGTTTAAATGTGTCAGTTTATTTTGAAGGGGAAACAAACGACCGGAAATGGTGCGTTCGCCGGTTGTTTGTGATTGTACATTTAGAGGGAGGACGAATTCCGTTGGGAAGCTGTATATCAACGCCAGGCTGCTCCCTGCTGATCTCTCGTTGAATTGTATGGTTAACGGTATTCCCTCCAGGATGAATCCACTCAGGTATGTTGCTACATTTTGGGGTCCCGTCTGGGATTGTTATGCTGTCAAAGGTTAAGAAATAGCCCCAAACCTGCTCCCTTCCTGCCGCTGCTCCACCTTAGTTTGCCTGGTAAATTAGCTGGCTAGCCCGTCTTCTTGCCTTGCACATTGCATATGTTTTAAGCTCATTCACAAACCCGAACTGCATTGATATCAATTTTAATTGTTATTTCTGGTCTTTCTTTCAGCTCACGTGCCTTTGTGGATTTAAATCATCCTTAAATATGAACAGGAGAATAAAATAAACAGCGGCGGCTGGCTTCCTGTGGGATTCCGTCCAGGCATTTTTCCTCTTCTTTTTTGTATTTCTTTGGACATGCCTGGTCTGTGCAGCAAGGCTGAAGGAGACTAGCTGGCCGACACTCCGGCCAGCGCAACATTTCCAGGATTTTAGATGATTTTTCAGCAGAGGAGCTGATTTCTTGTGGACCAGCGACCATGGGGGAGCCCAGCCTGGACGACTCCAATGTCAAGGTGGCTGTGCGTGTACGGCCTATGAACAGAAGAGGTAAATGGGGGTCCAGTCTGCTCAGATGCACTTTGTGTCTCAAATTAAATGTCCTTAAATCCAAGTTTATATCGTTATACACGACCTAAAATGCTGAGTCTATGAATTGGTTGCGAATACACTGAAATCCATCCTAGTTCTGGGCTCTGAAAGGATCCTCAGTTTAACAACAATCAAACCACATCTCATAAAGATGTTTGTCCACAGGAGACAGCCCTGACTTAAGCACTCCTTGTTTAATTTCCTGGGAATAGGATGGCAGGCAGAAATCACTACCCATTAGTGAAATGAACTGCCGCAAATAATAAAATAAAAATCAGTATCCTGGCTGATCTGGATGGCATATGTTTCTAAAGAGCTGCCACAGGACTTCCCTTTTGGCTGCCTGCCATTCACCTAGATTTAAAGCTGAGCTGCTGTGTGAGGTCTGCTTGGAAAGTCTTTGTGTCTTTGCTCGCTTATGGAGATGCTAGTAACTTCCTGACTTCATTTGTTACTTGTTGAAAGTGTCAGCAGAGTCGGTGCTTCATAAGGGCGGGTTTAGGATTGCTACATGCTGTCATTTTTGGAGGAACTGAAGCCGAGTCTTTCTTTTGCTCATGATCTCAGTGTCAGAAACGCCACCTTACCACGTGCGCGTCTCATCTTCCCAGACCTGCTACATATTGTTACATACTCATGTGTAATTTCAGAAGAGCTCGGATAACAAAGGGGAATCTTCATTCGCCTTCACTAAATGATATAGCAGATCTTTAGATTGGGATAGGAAGGCACAGATGACATTTCCTGGTTGCCTGCCAAGTGGGATAGCATGTGTCTCATGAAAGGAGGAGGACACAGAACGGTTGACCGACAACTGGGAGAATTAATCATGTGTTTGTCCCCCTTCTTCTATCTCTCTCTCTCTGTCTTTCTTTCTGTTTCTCCCTCTCTCTGTCTGCCTGAGTTGGAGATTTCGGTCACAAGATCAAGGCAGAGGTTCACCACACGGTTCCCATAGAAAGGCATTTACCATTAGCACTGATGTAGAGAAGCTCTGTTCTGGGGTGGACCGTTTCAGTAATGGCTCTATTTTAGGACGTGCATTCAATGTAGACGCCTAAAAGACAAGCGCACATGTGTAAGTTAACATTTAATCATATTCTATTGGTTTTCTAGATGTGTTAGTGGAAGATGTACAGCAGGAATCCTTACAGATGATGATTTTGTGTGGAGAATAGTCGGACATCCATTTTATATTTGGGATTCTGGTTATCTGAGCATGTTTCCACATATGGTCTAAGTAGGGCTGTAAGAAAATATAAGAATAATAAGAAACGATATATCGATACGCAAAAGAAATGTATCGATATTTTAATTTATTTATTCATCTTGTACATAAAGATTTATTATTTAGTAAGTTGGGCATTTACTAGGCTGTAAGTTTTCTTACTATTAAATTGTATTAAAGGAAAAACTGCAATTTATCGCCTTGTTTATAGCATCACAATATATTGTATCGCTACCTCTGTATTGTAATAAACATCGTATCGCCAGAAATAAGAAAAAGAATCTGGTGATACCATGTTTATTACAATACAGGGGTAGCGATATATTGTGATATATTGGATTTTTTTTTTTACTACAGTTTAACAGAAAGTTGAATAAAAAGAAAACTCCAAGCCTTGTAAAAAAAAAAAAAAAAAAAACTTGAGGGGGTCTATTTTTCTGAAATAGAAAAAAAACCCATTTTATTTCCAAAACACTCTTTGTGTACAAGATGAATAAATAAATTAAAATCTGCTTCATGAGTAAAAATATGCTCATAAAAAGATCGATACATTTCTTTTACATATCAATATATTGTCTCTTAAAAAATATAACGATGTATCGATATTTTCTTGCAGCTCTAATATTATATAATATTATATTTTATTGATGTTTGTGTTTGAACATTTAGAGGATGTCGGTAAGATAAGTGAAAAAAAATGTAGAGGAGTGCTCGCTAGTGAATAAACCCAGACTGAAAGTGGAAATATCTTCTGCTTTTGTTTTAAATTCGGACCAAGTACCAGACTTCATGCTTTGCTTTTAGTAATTCCCTCCTAATAGTCTCTAGGTGAATGGTGCTTCTGTCCACTCTGCCCGAGAGAGACACAAATAATCCATCATGCCTCCGCTGAAGAAACACACAGTCAGCCTCAAGAAAAATGTCTCCGTGGTCTTTACCAGTCAGTCCAACCACAGCTCTTCCTCTGTGTCCTGATGACAGACGCTTGCTTCAGTGGTTGGAAAGGCCGCTTCGTTCGTTCACGTTTCCCAGCAGAGTGGCGCTCAGATCTGTAACCTCACGGCCACCGGCCTCATGCGGGCCAGGTTGAGGAGGAGAGGTGGCTGAACAAAGGCAGGAAGGGAGGGAGTCTGAATGAGTCTTTGCTAACATTGCATAATGCTCCATGTTCCCATGGCTGTGGCCTTCGAAGAACAGAGCAGCCTGGGGTGTATAGCAACGGCGGCACCACAGCCGGTGAGCTTCCTGGCTGATGTCGGGAGTGTTGTGGAAACCTAAAGGCGGTTGGCAGCCTGGGGGTGACCAGTGGAAAGCGGGAGCCGGTTATGGAGCAATGACAGGGCGATAACAATGGGTACATTTATCCTCTCAGCCAAACGGCATCACACTTTGCCCTCCGCTGAGGCAGGACAGTAGAGGCAGGTGGGTATTGTAGGCAGGACGTGTATGAAAGGAGAAGCACACTGTGTCAAGTTGTTGCCATTCTTTGTGGCTTCACGCCACTTTTCATTCAGGATCTTTTAAACAAAGTTTCCATGACTCTGCATCTATTCTTACAAGAACCGATGGATTTCTGCTTTTTTAGGTTTATCCAGGTAATGTTTCAGGCAGGCCTGTCACCATAACAAATGTTGATGTGCGATTAATTGTCTCAGAAATAATCGCGATAAACATTAATATGATTTAATTTTGTAATTTTTAGACAGTTTGCAACTGATATAATAATAATAATAATGTCATAATAAGGTTAAATACACCCTTTCAAAGAATAAACATTCGTTTCTAAAGAACATGTAGCTTGATGCAGACTAGTTTATTCTTCCACGGTTTCAACAGTGATTATCTGGAACATATCTGGTCTTTAAACACTCGGAGTTCAGGGTCCATTCGGCAGTTACGCAGCGTCTGCACATATAAGCGGTCATGTTTTACTTGACCACATATCTAAGATGGCAGAGTAAAACTGAATGAATGTCTGATCTTCTTTAGTATGTCATCCTGTAGGCTATGTAGACCAGAGCGATTCAATTCGATCCTGCGAAGGCCTCAATCCAGCAGGTTTTCCATGTGTTCCTGTTTCAGCACACCGGATTCACATTAAATAGATATAACAGCCTATCAGGTTCTGGACAATAACTGTTTAACCCTTTAACTCCCACATTGAAAAAAGGCTCAAGAAAAAT
>JBAMHX010000001.1:29417617-29440414 GCA_037177515.1 Pseudomugil tenellus
GTGCTGCATTGTATGTTTTTTGCTGCGATGAGTCTCTCGGACCCCGTACGGGGGGGCAATAGGGCTTAAGAGGTTAAGATGTATTAGATTCGGTTACAGGGCAAGTCAGGAATGTGTGTTTTCTGTGCGTGTTGTTAGCTGTAGTCAGACACCAAACTAGGCTATGAAAGTAATATTTAAATGACCGATCAGGAAGTTTTACCATCCAGACTGCAAAGAACAAAAAAAAAATGCTTTTGCTTTCAAATGTAACTTGTATGATGGTTCAAAATGAGGCCTCTGATGACTCCTGACGATTCATCTCGGAGGAAGCCAGCTGTGTCGGAAGAAAGATCCCCTTGTGACTCATAGAGCTGACTGCAGTGTGCCTGATCAGAATCTTTAAAAAAAAAAAAAAAACACTTTCTTCGACCTGTAGTACCAGAACAATCCACAGCAGCAGTGTGTTTTATGTGTGTTAGAGTTCACAGAGACAAGAAAAGAAAGAAAAGCAACACTGAAGCTTAGACGGTCAAAGACAATTGTATGTTTAAAAAAAAAAACGACCCAGCTCTTCTCTCACTCTGCTGAATTTAACTTCCCATTCCCCTTGCTTCCTTTTTTTTCTCAACTCTTTTGTTTCCATGGAAACCCAGCAGGAGGTTAACTCCGGGTCGCGGCTGGTGACCGTGAAGCCCCTTCCTCAAGTAAGGAGAGGACGGTAGAGGGGGGAAGAAGCCTCATTTTACTCGAGCATCTGTCGACCATAAACTTTCCTCTGTGACTTTTATGGAGGACTGAACAAGAGCAGAGCTGTAGTTTCTCTCTCCATCTCTCCGTGACAAAGGAGCGAGGAAGCGACAGGAGGACTGGCTGACTGCTGCTCCCACTGTGCAGATGCCGTCTTAATTTTGTTTGAGTCCGACTTGTTGACACAGTGCGTTACGTGGGTGTTGAGCAAGACTGGCGAGGCTGCAGGAAGTAGGTTGTAAAGTTAGGGTCCTGCAGGTGCACGTTGTTTGCTTAAGCTAACAGAGTCACCATGATTCCCTCTGTTGAAATATGGTGAAAGGTATCTGCTAGTGCATAGAATGAAGCGGGTGGCTTTCGTCACATCCAAACTCTTTCATTCTTCTCTTATTGGCAAAAAAAGCTGACTTATATTTTCCTGCGTCATATTAGATAATCACGTAGAAACGCTAAGTTAGATGAATGGAAAAGAGAATTCTCATTTCAGAAGGTTTCAGCGTGCATCATCCCTGAACTGTCCCCGCTCGTGGTCTCTGTAGAAGCGATATTAAGTTCATTAATAACTAACTGCAAACCTTAAACTGAGATTTTGAAACATTAGAACAAAGTTGGCCTAAAATCAAATGAGCTCTGGGAGTAAATCCTCTTTTTGGAAGTCATGTGACATGTAACTTCCCAAATATACAGCAAATGTGGTAAACATAGGTGAGCGGTTCGTTGAAACTTCTGCCTCTTTTCCACGTTTCATTACTGCTCTGATGTTTGCCGGTCCCTGGACAGAAGAAGACTTTGGGAAATAGAAGGAAACAGTAATGTAATGTGGAGACTTGTGGCCAGGGTGCTGTTAAAACCAACATGCAAAATGAAGGGAGATGCCATAAATGCCTGGGAAGTTTATGCCAACTACTGCTGGCTGCAATTAGTTCAACAGGTGGTAAAGCCTGCCGGTGCCATTGTGCTTTTGTGCTTGTTGCAAAGCTTCAGTCGTTTTTACATGTGCATGGGCTGCTTCGGACCCAGAGTGAGGTTATTCCTGCAGTCCGGTGCAGAGTTGTCCAAAAAGAAGTTACAGCCAGCAGTGTTCTCAGTAAGGACAGCGAATATCTGTTTTTTACCAAGTTATAATGAGAAACGAGACAACTTCCTGTCGTTGAATCGAGCAGCTTTGCTTTTTGGCCCAGTGCGAGCAAGTCTGCAGTGATTCAGTTAGTCATCGGCTGGAATGTGTTGGGAATGTCTGTATTCATTCTCTGCCAGGCTAAAGCTCTGTTTCCTGCAATCACACCCTGTTTTAGAAAACACAGGTGGTTTTAGCAGAGTTGTTGGCAAAGCGCAGGATTAGCTCTGCTTGGATGCAGATTTCCTACTTTCAGGTGGTCAAACATTTTCTATTCACTTCAGTTCAGAAAGACAAAGCTGTGTGTTGAATATTCTAAAAAAAAAATGTGGCATGTAGTTGGTTTTGGGAAGCATCATTTCCAGTTTTTTATCCTCTTTTATCTGTTGCTGAATTTAAACCTGGGTAGTGAAAGTGAGCTGGTTAGTATTACATTATGCTGAATAATATGTACCTGCTGAGTCTTGGACGTAGCAATATATAGTTTATAAACGGGTATTTGTGTCCATTATGTTGACTGAACTTGTACATTGAGACAATTATAACTGCTGTTAGTTTGTTTCAGTGATCTGTCATGTTTACAGCAGAGGACAAATATGCAATGATGTCATTAAGTAGAAGAGAAGCTATATAACCAGAGCTTTTTCTAAAGACGGCTCCTTTTTGCTTTATCTTTCTTCTTGTAAGGAATAAATCTTATGTTATATTTTCAACAGGCACCCAGTCAGAATTTATTCTAATAACCAGGCAAATTAAAGATTACCTTGTCCTCCCTGTGTCTTCGTCCAGAGCACAAGGCTCAGAAGTCAGATGGAAATAGTCCGAAGAAAGAAATGTCCATGCAGCACATCAGCTGGTGATGACACGGACAATATGATTGTTGCAAAGGTCAGTCTGTCAAAATGAGAGTGGCCAGCAGTCTATCCTAACAGCAGATTACACAGAAGCTAATCGTCTTTCCAAACCCCCTGAGAGGAGTCCTACTTGGAACAGTTCCTGGTTTAACCTAAAACTGGCCTGGAACTGTGATCCATTGTTCTGTTGTCTCTGGTGGATGGTGTCATAGTCTGACCTCTACCTGCATGAGGCTGTCACATGGAATTGTGACAACCTCATGCTTCAAAAAGTATCCTCTGGTTGATATTCATGGCAGAAAAAATGTTTGACAAGCCTCACAAAAAGATTCAACACCATGAGGAAAATGTAGGTTATTATAAACAGCATTTTAATTGATTGCGATTTATTTTTTGTTTTGTTTTTATATGAATTGTAGGTTGGAAGTGTTTTAGTTCCCGGACAGAGAATTTCTGGCAGCAGAAAACACTGTGTGGACATGAACCCTAATAAAACACAACCAGTCCTGTATGAAAGTTATGACCTCAGGCACGGCAGAGGAGCAGCATCTTTATATGAATATCGTTTACATTAATAATGGATCACAGAATGTCCATGTTTCTTTCTCTTTAACATCCCCATCAGCTGCTGTGCTGCTGCTTCTCCTCTAAACAGACTGTCTACAAGTTAACTTATGGCTGGGCAATTAATTGAATTTCAATCTAAATTACAATCTGGATTTTCAACAATCATAAAAATAAAATAGTTCAATTATCTGAACCTTCGCAATTCGTGTTTTCAGTAGCAATTTAAGCGAGTTGCATGTTTGCAACTAAAAATAACGTGACAAGCGCACATCCCAGAATTCAGCCACAAGCAGGACCAGGATGACATGGACTGTCTGGAGGGCACCTGTTAACCTTTAGAACAGCGTCGGTACTTTGTGGAATATTTCAAGAAGCTCACAACAACACTTGATGGGGTAACTTTCTAACTGTAGCAAAATGTTTGGGTGAACTAAGCTGAGCTCGGGACATTTCTAGCCTTTCCAGAAGGCTTTTAATCCCGCCGTTAAGTGTAGCGGGAACTTAACGGCTGGGAAATAAATTCATGTTCTTAAAGTTAATGGATGTTAAATGGTGTTAAATAATCAAAGTTTTACCACAATCAGCCCTAAGTTCACTTCAAAACTGTCCAGCTTGGACTCATATTCTCATCATTTTGGTGAAACTTTAGTGAAAGATGGGATTTCTTTGATCCAGTGTTGTGTATGTCATGTTATGACAGCCAGTCATGGTGTAAATCTTTCCTCTGGTCAGCGTGAAAATCCTGAAACAAACCCACCAACGTAGATTTAGCCTTTTTCTCTGTTTATCTTCATCTGGCATGTCAGCAGGTTCTCAGTGGTTATCTTTTTTTGTTTCTTTTGTAATCCAGGACAGGAGTTAGCCTCTAGAAACCATACAACTGTATATTCCCTCTACATGTTTTTTCATTCAGTTGTGAGTCTGTAGCCCATTTGGCATTACATTCCTACACTTTGTGTATCCATGTTGTCCACTCTGGCATGAATCAATCACTGAAAGCAATCAAGGCCTTTTACAGGATTGATGAAAGGCAGAGTTGTAAATCGACGGTTTTTGTCTCTGCTGCAACCTGAGTTACAAGGGAATGAAAATGCTTCTTTATTAAAAACACACAGTTCTTTCCATGAGTTCTGCTTCTGGTTCAGTTTTTCCACCAGCAGGACTCACCAAGCAGACCAGACTTCACCATCCCACACGGAGTGACTCATGGCCGACATGAGGTTTCATTTTTCTTCAAAGTAGGATTAAAATTTTCATGTGTGTTGAAAATTTCCTCCAAATTGCAATTGTGCTTAGCAACACTTTTTTTTTTTTTTTTTGGTCATGCTTAAGCTACTGGGAATGTCCTTACCACTGGGTCAGGGCATTCTGTACTGGTCTGCCTGATAAACCGACCGCTAACACCCCCGCAGCTGTACACTCAGTGGTTTGCATGATGGCCTAAGGCTGTTTGCACTGCACCAGTCAAGCTGGATGTTGACACACAGACAAAGGTCTGTCACATGTCGGCGATGCAAGCACAATCAGCTTCGTTTCCAAGACGACAGACAAAAGGAGGCTGCGAGACGATTGAGACGATGCTGTGTGTTTTAGGACAGCATGTGATGGTGGACGTCTTTACGCAGTTTGCTGATATAAAGTTAAATCTGAATCGTTTTAGTTTCTTTTTGTTGACCTGAGTTTGTGGTTTTTTCACTTATCCCAGTTTCATACCAGTGATTCAGGCTCAGACGGCTGATTCTATCCACCTAACATCCGTGTCAGAAATCTGGTAGCTTGTTGAAATGAACTGTATCAGAATAAGAAGGCAATTTGAACCAAATTTCAACAATATTTCAACAAAGGCTTCTGGAAAACATTTGCAGCAAGTGCAGAATTCATGTCTAGGATTATATGCACTGTCAATCTGCATAATTATTTATAGAACACAAGGACCCATTGTCTCGTAACCGAAGCGTTTGTGTGCACTGTACCCAAACATTAGCATCTTGCATGTACCGTTGTAATGTGCCGTCATTATGTACTTGGTTACTCTGATGACCTTTGTGCTTCAGCTTAAAATTCCAGACTCAGGCTCTCCTCTTGCGAAACCCTATGGCTACCTTCAGCCTTCTCTCCATCCTCCACTACACCCCCCCTTCCTCCCTACACAACTGTGGATGGTATGGTGCAGGAAAGGAAAAAAGATAGAATGCAGGAACTGTCGGGAGAGTGAAGGGAGGGGGAAGCAGCCAAGCATTAAGTTATTTTTTAAATGACGCCGACATGCTGAAAAGCGGAGAGGCGAATGGGATTGTTTCAGGATCGAGGGAGGAGGGTCCACTACTCTCCTGACTGCCTGATTCTCCTCTCTGATTGGTCAGGGGGTGCCCCTTACTTCGTTAATGATTTCTGAACGCAGTACACGGGCGACTCTTCTCTCCTATAGTCTCTGAAGCGGCCATGACAGCTGTCATCATTATGTACGTCAAAACCTGCCATGCTGGTTTTAATCCTGAAGCGCAGACCCCTCGGAGGAGCTTTCAGATAAACAAAAATATCTTAAAATCAGGGTGTCAGAAATATTTTAATATCCCAAATCTGTGGGTGATGAAATATGTTCGACATGTGTGTAAGCCATCTGTTATCTTATTGCCTTCTCCTGGGAAACAATGGCCTTTAATTCATTTTCAGCTTCTTGATGGTACTAATCATCTTATTCAACACTGGCTGCAGAGAGAAACCAGGACAGGAGAGAGGAGGTGTTAATTACCTCACGATTTAAAAAAAAGCTGTTTCTTTGTGTCAGCTCATCAGCCGCAGAACATCTGTGAAATATGAAGTGTTGCCGAATCATTGGCTGGTTTGTGGAAGAGCTGCAGCTTTGGTGGTTTATAAAGAATGTGCTCGGGTAAAAGGAAACAGGTGTGTGAGGCTTTCTGCTGTTGTGTGTTCTTTCTTTCTCTATACTCGCCATATTTTTTCCAGAAGCAACATATATTGGAGTAAATAAAACGTGCGAGAACTGAGGATGTAGAGGTCGACGTGACATCTGGTCATTGTTTTAGCGGACTTCTCAGATATGTTTTGCAGTAATGTGTTTGCAGAAGGTTCTCCTGTTGGTAGGTCTGTTTCTGTGTCTGGATGTCTCTTAGCTCTGGCTTCATCTTTGGGTGAAGCCGTAACTGCACCAGCAGAGACTACATGTCCAAAGAGAAACTTGAGGAAGACTTGAACGGAAGAAAAGACAGAAATTCATCATTCCGTGTCTGTGCAGAGAAATTATTATACAGTCTAGTGGTTGGAGAGTTGCGCTTGTTTGACTGATGAAGAGCAGCGGCTGCTTCTGTAAGAACAATTCAACAATTATCCTCTTGCATCATATTCATTCTTGTACTTTTACAAAAACTTCCATCCGATGCACAAACATGACCAGACATTATTTTAAGGACGTACTAGCCAATCTTTTTTTTTTTTTAAAGGGGTAAATATGTGAGAGGTTACAGACGGCTGTGAGGCAGAGGTGAGAAACGTAGCGATAGAATTTAATGAAAGCAAAATGACGATAGATGTGTGCAGAAACCCGTTTGTCCTCATTTTTAAAGTGATTAACTTGGTTATAAATTATGGCACAGTGCGATTTTAAATTTCAAAGTAATTTAATGTGCAACCTGTGTGACCATGTCGGGATGAACATGCTCATGGCTGAAGGAGAATGTTTGACACTCTAATGTCCAAAAACAAACGTGGTGTTTGTGAGGTCTGTTGCGGCCGCTGTTTTAGGAAGACCAGCGACAGAATAAAGTCCCATGTTGACTCTGATTTGTTCTTGACTGAATGAAAAGGCATAATAAGTACTTTCTTTGAGGGAGTTTCTGCTTATGACCCAATCTTCTTCACTGAGTTAATGTTTGGTCATTAACAAAGCTGTTATTTTAAATAATTACTGTAATTTTAACATATTTTTTATTAACTAAGCAGAAACTAACACAAACCATGACTTTATTTAAAACATGTCAGTAATATGTGTAAAAATGTTTGTAGGATTTAGTCTCATGTAAAAACAAATCTAAGATTTACATGAGTGCCAGAATCTTTTGTAGTGTTTGTAAGCAGAACGTAAGAACAAATTGGTCGGTGAAAGCTCAGCTTTTACAGAGATGATCAAGGTCGCCTGGCTGCTACTTTTAACATTTATCTTTATGCAAGCGGAGTGAGCACTTTCTTACTTTCTACAAAAAAATTTGACAGGACTGACGACAATGGGTTGAACCAGCAGACCTCTGACTGGATGATGATCTCACTTTCTAATGAACCACAGTTATCCTATTAGGATAGATAGATTAGGCTACTAACTCCAAGCTTGTCTAGCTAAGCTAAGCTAAGGCATGCTACGTCATCTCTGTTGTGATGAACAGCATGGAAATAGTTGCTGTGGTGTGAGTCTCTGGTGGATTGTGGGAATATTTTATTCTGAGTTCATCTCAAAGTTTCATCTAAAACTGATTTTTTGTTTAAACAAACATGGAGATGTCTAAACACAAGAAGGGAAATGTGTATGGACAGTAGGGCTAGAATGTATCATGTACTTCACTATTTCATTCAGTTATAATTAAAGGCTGGTAATATCAAAACGAATTATGGAAGCATCTGGATATTTATTAATTTAAATGATTTTTTTTTTTTTTAAAAAAGGTGCTTTCAGTGCTAAATATTTTTTATTAATTCATTTTTAATTTGCTTCCAGGGATGTTTCTAAATGAAGCTAACATAAGACACCGAAGGCTTACGTTTATCAGTATGCTAACCAGCATTGAAAAAACCCAACCAGAAAGAAGAGTGTTGCAGTATTACTTGCAGTAATGCAGGTGTGTAGTACATTCTGAATCACTTGCAAACGTCTTCCTGTTCTGTGCAGTGTGCTGTATAATTACTCATTAATTGCTTCTGTCTGGAGTAAGCGATGCAATCTGCTAATCAAGTCATAAAGTGCACGGTTGGGTCAAACAATGAGTCAGGACAGCGTGCATGACGTACTACCTGTCCTATCTGTGTATTTAATGTTTCCATGACATTGTCTTTAGTACACTGTCCCGGTGCTTTACTTCCACTTTCCTAAGTTCTCCTCTTGCTTCCTGACAGCATTACTGTAACATTTAAAACATAAAAAACATTCTTTTTTTTGCATTTTATCTTATTTTTTATCTTAACTGTGATGCATTTAAATTAGGTTGATTCCCCGATGCAACTCTTCTCAGCCAATCCCAACAGGTGTACCATTACACATAACCATTACTGGATTTTATAGTCACTCTGATATTAAAAACATCATTAATTTATCATAAAGATCCCTAAATGTTGCCTCTTTCCATAAAAGGTTATGTCATGATATTGGCTGTTCAGCCCAACTTTTTTAATGAAAACATTTACAAAACATCCATGAGACTTGCAAAAGAGATGTTATAGTCTGATAGTATGACACAGTTACTAAGTCATACTTAAAAAGACCAAAGTGTCATCGTAGAGGACCGCTTGGTAGTCTGTAGAGGAGCCATAAAACAGTTGTTGTTTTGTAAAGTAAAGGTAAATGTGCAGTATTGTACTTAAGCTGCTTTCATTTGAAAGTTTTATTGAAGTGAAATGTTATCACATAATTTGCAATTTATCGTGTACGGTTGGTTTGGACATGCAGCTGAACGCAGCTAGTTTAACAGACTGAATGTTATGTAGATGAGAAAAACCCCAAAGCATTTTCAAACATCTTTACATTTGTTTAGTGCAGTTTAGTCTGTGTCACCCAAGAAACTGCAGTTAAAGATCTATAGTTTTGTTTTCCCTTTTCCAGTATTATGGATGTTTCTGACAGCAGCTGTTCTGCTAAAGAACAGCTGGAAGTTAAAGCTAAATGTCTTCCCTGTGTTTTTACATTCTTTAGAGAGTGAAGGTCCAGAAGGAGGTCCTGTAGCCGTTTCCATCTGCTTTCTTTCAGAGGCATCAAGAGATAATATGTGGTTTTTATTTATTATTTGCAAAACTGAAGGGATCTTAGTTCAGGATTTTCCTTTTTGGGTACTTTACTGCTATATTTTATGTTTGCATGAAAAACTAAATAAAGCTTAAAGACTAAAAATAAAACCAGGACTTTTTTTTATAGGGTTCTGCCATTTGTAATAAAGTTGTAAAACTTGCATATAATAATTATAATAATCTTAATTCATGTGTTTTACCTTTTGACATGAATTGTAAAGAGGAAATATCTATATCTATAATAGTTTCATCTGTACAAGAGATATCTGGATGCAAATCTCAAGCATCGGATCGGGTTCTCTATCAGCGTTCTCTTTTGTTAACGATCCGTATCCTCCTCACTGGGAGCTCTGTGCTTCCTGCTTCATCGTTGTTGTTAGTCAGCTGGGATGATAGTTGGATGAGCACGTTGATAAGGGCAGCTTACGGTAGTTTCCTTATGATAAAAGCAGTTTGTGCTCCCCTGTCACTGAATCCATAGGAGATGGAGAGAGACAGCAACACTGCCATGATGATGTCTTTACTTCAACATGGCAAAAGTTCAGAGTCATTATAAAGCAATAACCATTTCATCTTATTTGGTTATTTACAGGGTGAAAATATCTCATTTCTTTATTTTTCTCAAGTTTCTGCCATGCTGCAACACATGAAATATAGATTGAAAACTTTACATCAAACCTCTAATTTGTGTTACTATCATATCTGGAATTGTTTTTTAAAAAGTTACTTTTTAAAAAAAAAAAATAACATGAAATTTGGCTTTTTCTAAAAAAAAAAATAAAAAAAAAAATTTCTTTCTTTCTATAACTTGGTGTGTAGTTTGCATCTATATGGAAGGAAAATGTAAGTATTGCGGTGAGACTCTGTATTTAAAGGACTGATTGGAATATTCCCGATCAGCTCTCGTGTCTAAAAATGGGAATAACAACAATGTAGAGTTTGCTTTTTTTATTTTAATGATTACAATATGCTGCTGTAAATGGCAAAGAAGGATTAAACTGAAATGTTAATTTTCTTCAGCTTCATGTTTTTGTCTCATTAGTTTCCTTATTAATCATTAAGTTTCCTATAAAGACATAAGTCCAGTCTGTCTGCTTTGACATTTCCTCTCATACACAGAAAACCAGATGGAGTCAACCATCTGTGTGTATTTTTAAAGGACATGGCTGTTGGCTATACCGATGTGTGTGTGTGTGTATGTATGTGTGTGTGTGTGTGTGTGTGTGTGTAATACACCACCTTTTTGCAAATGTTATCTATATTTTTCTTCTATTAGAGACATTCCCCACACAGACACACTGGCTATATGTACATTGGTGACCTTGATGAATAATACATTTTGGATTGCATCTTGCATAGTATAAACTCTGTACCATCTACGCTGCAGCCTCTCGTCCACACAACCATTTGAACAATCCTGGAAATAATCCAGGAGACTCTCTGCGTGCGCTCTCACATCCACTGACACACCAAATCCCTTGAGAGGTTATTTTTTGACATCTGAAAAGTTAGATTATTTAAAAAAAAAAGCTACAAATCCAAGAATTACTGTCATACACTTGTCTTCAAGTTTCCAAGTGACTTGTGTGACTTGGAAAGTCTTCAGGCAGCGACGATGGTTTAGTCTATTAATATGTATTTTTCTGTCTTCTCACATCTGCTAAGGGCAGAAATATAAAAAGCTTATTTCACTTTTAACTCCCAGCATAATTACTAATATATATCCTGTCATTTGTCTTCCCACACGTTCCCGTGGACCTTGATCTTTGTTACATCATCAGGAATCAGTCCAAGGTAACAGCACTCACACACATAAATATACTTTCAACACTTAGCTGATTCCATGGCGGTGAATCATCTCGAGTAAAACAAAGATGCCGCTGTACTTCTACCACTCCGCTGTGAGAACTGCGTGCATCTATAAAAGCTAACAGAAGCAATAATATTAACTTGTAGGAAACATGGCCTCCGCATTACATCTCCCATTGGAACATGTTGCTTTAATGTATGATAGTAACTTTTTTTAATTAGGTTAAAATCTGTGTTACAAGAGCTTAAAAGATAAAAGTGGCCATTGTGCCATCAAATATTTTCCCAATCATCCATTATTATCATTAATGCTTTCATCTTTTTGGATTTGGAGCCAAGTGACACGAAAGGGATGCCTGGGAATTAAGATACTGTTGGGCATCTGCGAGAGCAGATCTTCATCACTTAGAACCAGCACTGATCATGTTAAACATGCAATAAAGATGGTATATGAAAGCAATCCTGCTTTTGCTGAACTGCTGCTTGTAGCAGCTTTATGTGAATGTCCAGGAGGTTTTTGACATGTGTGTCTCACGCTCCTGCTCTCACTATACTTCAGGTTTTTGCCTATGACTACTGCTTCTGGTCCATGGACGAGACCGATAAGGAAAAATTTGCAGGTCAGTTCATAAAAGATATTAAATACGTGTACATACATACATTCATTCATATATTAGGGCTGCACAATTCCAGGTAAAATGAAAATTACATTTTTTTTTTTTTGCCAAGAATTGAGATCACGATTTTTATTTAAATATTTATTGGACAAATCATCGTCACATCAACAGTTCTAACACTTAATATAAAAACAATAAATGTCACTTTTCTCTTTTTTTACCTGCACAACTTTTGAATAATTTTCTGCTGTTCATTTGTTGAAAGAGGGAGCGCTTGTTTTTATGCAGATTATGTCCCTGATCAAAATGCGGTAGAATCATAGTCTTTTTAATTGTTGTCATTTGGAAATGAGATTGCATACAAGTGTAAATTGGGATTGTGTTTTGTTTTGTTTTGTTTTTTTTTTGTTTGTTTTTTTACGATTAATCGTGCAGTTCTAACATACATACACACTCATACACATGTTTTATTTAGTTGAAAATAAATCCCTGTAATAATTGTTTGTGATGTGTGTGCAGGTCAGGAGGTGGTGTTCCAGTGCCTTGGGGAAAGTCTTCTCCACAATGCCTTCCAGGGCTACAATGCCTGTATCTTTGCCTATGGACAAACTGGTAACTATTATTGGACATTATTCTATCATTATTATGGCAGACATGTTAAATGTTGCTATGATATTTTCCAGAGTTTAACTGCTGGTGTTGGTAGTATGTTAAGATCTTTTATATACTCGCACTTCCACATTTTCATTATGCTGACGTTTTAAGTGGGTTCTGTTGGGAACTTGTGTAGAAAATAACGTAGGGAAACCAGTTCTTATTCCATCTAAAAGAATTAATTCTGAATATCGGGACTTAAGGGACCTAAACCGAAACCTTCCTGTTATCTTGACTGCTTATCTTTCAGTAGATAAAGCTAAATTCAGCTTGTATAGCAACAATAAGGTGAGCTGAGGGCATTTTACAATAAAGTAAATATGCACCACATTTACAAGTTGTTAGAAAAGTTTCATTATTGTTTGTTTGACTAAAACTCGTTTAATCCTTTCAGACCTAAATTTTTTTTTTTGCTGTGCATTTATTTTAGATTCTCTCCAATATAGTAAATTTAGAGCAACAAATATGTCATGTCCATTCAAATAGATGCAGGGACTGAAGGGGTTAAGATGCATGTTAGGCCACTGAAAGCGTACGAAGCAAATACTGTTAGAAGAAAATGCTGCTGGGATTTAAACCACACGTCCATATTCCCAGCAGGATAGCCCGCTAGACTCGGTCCGATTGGAGACTCGCTTAAGTTAGGAGGGAGGACTTTTTTAGTTTATGCTACGTTTATCAAACGAATCCAGCCTCTAAAAAAACACGTTACTCTCCACATGAGGCAAGAAAATATGGCGCTGCATCAGATCGTAGACGTCTGGTTGATCAGATTTCTATCAGAACTTTGACCAAATTCGGCCCTGTGAGCTGTTTCTCGCATCCAGCGCCGCCTGTTATCCCACAGCCATGTGTGCTTCGGTTGTGTTTACCTGCTCTGTCAAGCGCTGAACCCACAATGCACTTTGTTTTGTACTCCACTTCCTGGATTTGTCAGATTGAAGCGGACAAAGATCTGGGTTTGTAAGCAGACCGAGTCCACTTCTTTGGTTCGGATCAGAATTTGTTTTCACATTGACAGTAACCTCAAACGAAGCGGACTTCCCAACAAACGGACTCTGATTTTAATAAAAAAGACTGATGTAAATGTGTCTTTTGACTCAGAAGTAACAGAAGAGCCGAGCAGCTAGAAGGAACCATAAGAGATGTTTTCTTCTCACAATGCAAAAGCAAAAAATGTACTAAAAGTACGAAACTATGAAGCGTTTTATTTTACTGGCCACACGACTAATTTGCCTCCAGCTTCAAAGTGTGATATTGTCAGCTGTTGGAACATAAACTTAATTCCTCCCTTTTCTAAGATACTGGGACAAGAAGCTTTGTCTATTTGAACGTCTCTGCTGAATCTTACCCAAAGCTTCACTAAACTGCACCTGCAAATGTAATAATATCAGTGTTGTACGTCAGCTGCTAGAAAGAAAGTACTTCCTCCATCCCTCTTTAATCTGTGTGATACTTCTAGGTTCTGGAAAGTCGTATACCATGATGGGTTCAGGGGACCAGCCGGGGCTGATTCCTCGCCTGTGCAGTGCTTTGTTTGAACGGACCCAGATAGAGCAGCGGGAGGAAGAGAGCTTCACTGTCGAGGTGTCCTATATGGAGATCTACAACGAGAAGGTCCGAGATCTGCTGGACCCCAAAGGGTATGACGACAACCTAGCCCTCCAGCTCTTTCATATATGATACATTTATTTAACTCTGGCAGGTGCCAGTATGTTAACTTCTAAAGGAACCACTTTCCCTCCTGTATTTGTCTCATTTTCACCTCGCTGAGCCAAATGGAAATCAATGGCACATCGACTTTTCTGAATCTGCTGGATCTTGACTGATGTTTATTTCCTTTTTATCCAGATTTGTCTTCACAATGAAAGTGTCCTATAGTTGCAAATTCTGCCTCATGCAGCTAATTTACGGTAAAATCCTTCAACTAAATGGCATTGAAGCAGCTGCGGGAGGTGTTGGGTTAGCTTAATTTCCTAATGCAAATATAATTAATGGACAGTGAAGGCCACACTCAAGAAAAAATGGGACCGTAAATTTCATTCTAACGCTTTTTAACACTTTTCACGTTTTGATATTTTGGAGTTTCAGGAAGCTTTTATTTTGATTAGCAGCTAGCTCACAGCTACGCTTTAACATAAACCCAAGCTAGCAATAATTAAATCAGAAAAGTAGACGTGGGCTGAGTTAGCTGCTGTGGTGTGCAGTGGTCAGTAGATAAAAAGATTAGCGGCCTGGCACTGATTGGAGCCAGTTAATGTCCAGCAGGTCAACAGTAAATCAGGACTGCAGCTCTCCGTCTGCTGCCCCAGACACCATAACCTTTGACTCTCACTCAGCACAAGACCTTTAACCTCAGTAAAATGGGCCGAAGAGAAGAGCACCATCTGACCATATGCGCTCCTACTGTCGATCCACAGATGATGAAGTTCTCAGACCTGGAGCAAGTTAGAATGAGGGTCAGAGAGCCGAGCGCTAATAAAGTGTCCATGAAGTGTGTTCGTCAAATACCGAATGCCCCTGCATTGTCACATCCACTAAAACACAGAATGCAAAAGCAATTCGCTAAAGCTTACATGATCGTCTCTTTGTTCTAAACCTGGTTTTGTTGTTTTGTGTCCAGGAGTCGGCAAACACTGAAAGTGAGGGAGCACAAAGTGTTGGGTCCATATGTGGATGGGTTGTCTCGACTAGCGGTGGCCAGCTACAAGGTAACGATCCCGTCTGTAACATCGCTGTCTGTGTGAGGATGATGCCTCCGCATTTGTTTTCATGCACATTCCAGTCTGTGCACGCTGATATCTCTGCTGGACCACATAATGAGGCCATTGTCTAATTGTCCATATTGAAGCAAGAGAGCATGGCAATATGCCCCATTTCAGCTTTTATACGTTGCTTCATTCACCTGTTGCGTCCAAAAGCAAAACACTTAACAACTTAGTACTGGTTTTTTTGCAGCTGTCTGAGCTGTCCCAGTCAGGCGGCTTTCCAGCTCAGGTGATTTCATCCATTCTAGTCTTTTCGCTGTTTTTCTTTTCCGGGTAAAGTATTTTCTTTTATACTGGTTCAAACTGGTCCAACACTTGATCCAAACTTGGATCGCAATATGAAACTGAGCCAAACTAAATTTGTTTCACAAGTTAATGGCTATTGTGCAGATAAAGCTGTGGAAACTAAATATATCTGTCAAACAAATTGTGAAATGAACTCGCTTTGAGCCCACGCTTTAATTACATCGTGTACACGTTCCATGTGCTCCTGCACCGTCACAGAAACAGAATCTTACGTCATTGTTCCACAACAAAATGTATTTAATATTCTCTTTTACAAAGGATGAACCAAAACAACAAGTATGATTACAATAAAATAAAAACATAATAATAATTAGGAATAAACACCTGAGTTGACTTTTCAGTAGCAATTTGAAAATATTACAGTAAGCGAGACCTTCCCATGGATACAAGGCAGACACTAGAAAGGATGACGGATTAATAGGAAGACATAAGGATTAATAAGTACCAGCTAAATGAAAAGCTGAAAAGCCGTTTTCCATGAATGATGCTGATACAATTTTAACCTTGTTGTGTTTATTATTATTTTCTCAGGACATCGAGTCTCTGATGTCGGAGGGCAATAAATCTCGCACAGTTGCTGCTACAAACATGAACGAGGAGAGCAGTCGGTCACACGCCGTCTTCAACATCATCCTCACGCACACGCTCAAAGACTTGAAGTCTGGGGTGAGACATAACCACACCAACACACTCAGCGGGGCAAAGCCCAGAACAAAAGATAATAAATGTAAAAGGAAAGAGTAAATAAAAAAGGAGAGCTGTTTGAATCCACAACATATCAGGTATTTGTCCTTATCGCCCCAGCTTTTTTCTTTTTTTCTTGGTTGGGACTTTTCAACGGGGACGTCATAAATCCTGGAGATCTTTTGGAGTAGAAACACAGTCTGCGTTTGTATTTAGTTGAGGCCATGTGATCACATGATTAGCTGTGGATTCGGCTTCTCAGCTCAGACACTTCTGCTTACTTGACATGGACTCAGCCGGTTGTGAGAAGGCAGGAATTTGTAGAAAGTGGGAATCTGGAAAGCGGATCGTACCAAACTAAAGTTGGCTATGGAGCGATTTTATCCACCCACAACTAAATCTGCAGAGCAGAAATGAGATAACAGAATTATACTGGTATGAGTCCATTTTTCTTGTTTCTGGCTTTGTGCATATCCCGTTACGCAAATGTTATCAGGCAGGTCTCTGATTGGACCAAATGGGAGGAAGCCAGTTCAGCTGTGAGACGGGGTAGTCTTAAGGAAACTGACCCGCTTTGCTTCTTGCTCTTATTTCTTGCTACCACTAAATCCTGTTAATAATTCACAGGCGTAACTGTGAGTTTGTCAGCTGATATAGCCTGCTCTGTTTTCAGTACACACCCAGCCAGTCGCCAAGTTGGATCATCAGTAAGCTTGCTAAGCTCAACAGTTCAGAAAATGGTAAATGCATAAAGTCAGGGAAGTGAATAACGGATCTCAGATTTCAGATATTTCTAGCTCAATAAAATAAATGAGCACTACTTACTGAAAAGTTGTTTGAATCTCTGCAAGGCTCCATAAGCATGATGCACGTCCGATTTTGTTTATTCCCTCGCTGTCTTATTGTGTTCGTGTTACTCTGTTGTCATGAAGGATGTTGGTCCTGATGTTGGGAGACACACCGTATGCAGAATGCTTGTGTTGGTGTTGTATTGGCAACAGAAACTAATCAACTTCTAATCTAATGTAGAAATGCGTTAAATGCAGAGCTGAATTTCTCAATTAGGATTAATAAAGTAAATACTAATAATTATTATGCTGAACCTTTCCCACCATTCCCAGTTATAGAGGAGTCCACTGTTTTTTTTTTACTCATTTGTGCCCCCTAATGGTGCAACCAGAGAACCGGTGACGGAGGGACACGTTACACAGAGTAACCTTTGACATGTAGTAGCTGGACGAGTTATTGAGACACTCAGAAATTCATCACACGAGTAACTTTCAGTCACCTAACCTGCTTTAGTCAGAGCTCACCCTGCTTGCATTTTCTGTTTTAGTAAATCCTCCCTGCATTCCCAAATGATTTCAGTAACACTTTTTAAGTGTAAAGCAAACAGAGTAAAACAGGGGGGGGAGCAGGATTTAGACTGTCTCCCTGATCCAACACACCATCTAGTATAAAACAACTGATTGTGAAGTTCTCTCCAACCATAGTTGCGTATTAATCTGCACCAGGAAACATCTAAATCGTGCAGGACAATGACCATTAAGGACTGACTCTGGAGACCCCTGCTGTACTGGTTTGAGACTGATCTGTGTTACTGCACACAGGGGTCATTCATTACGTCTCATTGCGTCTTTACAGGTTTTGAGTTTACGCAAAGTTGAATGATTTTTTTTATTTTATTTTTTTTACTGTGTGGCCTGAAACGTCTCTCTTGTGAAGTTGTTACAGATATTTAGGATTAACACTAAAATGTTGCGGTCATGTTTGTTCACAAGACACAATGAAAACCTGAAAGTCTAAACTGTTGCACATGCACTCGTCCTTTCTGCAACACTGTTTTACTCTATTAACACCCAAACATAAAGGCTGTTTTTTTTACATTTATGTATATAAATACAATATTTTTATGTTTATTTTATTGTAGCATTTTTGTTGCTTTTCTGTTATCCTGCTTTTAATCGCTGTGGTATCAGGGGAGAGTAGAATCTGGAGAAAATAGCCAGAAATGGGCTTAAAGAGCTTTACAGTAAAGGTTGGTTAAGTATTTAGTATCAACAAAGAAACTTACTAGTCTGCCATTGTGACACCTTATAACCTCACCTGAGATTTCAGCTGCTTCTTGGACTACATAGAGCCTCTGTAGACAGCAATATATCTGCTCATGCTCCTGCAGAGACTTCAACATGTGTAGATCAGGTGTTGAATTCATTCTCATCAGCTACTGGACCATCCTCTCAGAAAAATACGGAGGAAAAATTGTCCGCAAGAGGCTTAGAATTGCTGAGGCTGCTGCCTGAGGGTTATTTACAATTCATCAGCAAGACTAGAAAAGCATCCAGATATGTCGATGTTTAGAGCCAGTAAACGCAAAGCGTATTTGTGTTTTATAAAAGATGATAAAAAAAGGATGATAAAATTATCCCCACATCGGGTGTGGCTGTGAGAGTCAAGATGGGGCTGCATCTCTGAAAACTATTTATTTTTTTAGTTTACTGTCTTTTTTTTTCTCCTCTGTGTAGACGAGTGGGGAGAAGGTGAGTCGGCTAAGTCTGGTAGACTTGGCTGGAAGTGAGCGAGCAGCGAAAACTGGAGCAGCAGGAGAGCGACTGAAGGAAGGAAGCAACATCAACAAGTAAGCTTAACACTGCGTTAAAACCCACCGCAGCTTCAGAGATGTTTGTACTCTGGCAGCAACTCTTTCTGTCACAGTAACTTCCTGTGCGACCTCAGAGCAGCAGCATCTTCCTCATGAGACCTGTTGATTTCTTTTTGCTTTAAATTACACCTAAAACTAAAAAAACTCTTTTGGTTTTATTTTAGTGTATTTTGTATGATCAGGGGGACTCACTATGACAAACACAAGGCAGATTCTGCTCCCACTAAAACCAGTATGGGCATTCATTAACTGCGTTTTTGTGTATTTGCTAGGTCCCTGACTACACTAGGTCTGGTGATCTCTGCACTGGCCGAACAGGGGACCGCCAAGAACAAGAATAAGTTTGTTCCCTACAGAGACTCGGTTCTGACTTGGCTGCTGAAGGTAATAAACTTACTGCCGAAGACGTTGATTTGGTTCCTTGTTTTAATACATTTATCTCTAAATTAGCATAGCTTCATCATCTTTTTGTTTTCGTTTGCCTGTATTCAGGACTGCCTGGGGGGAAACAGCCGCACCGCCATGGTTGCGACTGTGAGTCCAGCAGCAGATAACTACGAAGAGACCCTTTCCACGCTGCGCTACGCCGACAGAGCGAAGAACATTGTTAACCATGCCGTCGTCAATGAAGACCCCAACGCTCGCATCATCAGGGAGCTCCGGGAGGAGGTGGAGAAACTCCGAGTGCAGCTGACCCAAGCAGAGGTGAGAGATCTTCACAGTATTGGAGTTTTAAATGTTTCTTTTCTCATCCGCTGCCTTTTCTCCAGTCTTTGAAAGCTCCAGAGCTGAAGGAGCGTCTGGAGGAGTCTGAGAAGTTGATCCAAGAGATGACCGTTACCTGGGAGGAGAAGCTGCGCAAAACAGAGGAGGTTGCACAAGTAAGACGCTTGCTAAGTTAACCGGTTTCATCTGCTTCATCGTACCACTCTGCTTTCACTCTCTGATACATTGTGTTCATATAAAACTGTAATAATCTGAGGTTTTATCTGTATGTTGCTGTAGGAGCGACAAAAGCAGCTGGAGAGTCTGGGCATTTCCCTGCAGTCTTCAGGGATCAAAGTGGGAGATGATAAGAGTTTTCTCGTCAATCTTAATGCCGACCCAGCCCTTAATGAACTCCTTGTTTACTACCTGAAGGTGCACACACACACATTCCCCATCATGCTCCAACGAGAGCCTTTTAATCTGTTTTCTCTTTTTATCATGAAGTTACTCGAATAATTAAGTAAATGTATATAATTTGCACATCACATCTCATTTGGATCACAGAAACAGAAGCTTCACTTCTTTCATGTGCGGTATGACTACATGCTCCTACATAGATACACAAAAGTAAAGTGTTTGGTTTATCTTTCACTAAGAGAATAACTGAAGATTAAAACCAGCGAGCAGATCAATGAAAATATTGAACAAATATTCATCAGCTATACTCTAATTTACAGTAATACATTTATCGCAGCTACTGCAGAGGTCCAGCTGCAGATTAGCATGAGACTAACAACACAATGAATTTACTAAATGAAATTACTAAACAGGTGAGGAAGAAGAGCAGTTTGGATTTCAGCAGCTTGATCATGAAAGCTTTACACTTTACATCCACTGGAGATTTTATCATCCTGTATATAAAATGGGGCAAATGGACACCATGAAGAATTTTAAATAGCTGAATTTTACATTTTTTACATTAAATAAATGATAAATGAATGTGTAATATTTGTTCATTATATTGAGGCAGTAACGGGGAGAATAAACAACACTGTGAGAATGTAACACGTTATTAACCCTGTATTTGCAGAGAAGGAGCCTGTTATGAAATAAGAAGCAGGAAACTGTTTTCAGGAATTAAATGATAAGATGATACTGATTCAGAGCAGATAGAATGGAGTCAGTCAAATGAAAGATCAGATGGGGTTGTTTTCATAAGAACAGGTATATCTTCCAGACTTCCCTCTGCAGCATGTTGCTTATCTGATACCATCTTTCATTTTGTACACAGGAACACACTAAAGTGGGCTCTGCAGACTCGCAGGACATTCAGCTGTGTGGGATGGGCATTCAGGCGGAGCACTGCGTCATTGACATCACAGCAGAGGCTACGGTCATGCTCTCGCCCTACCGCAACGCTCGGTAAGATACGCAGTCACAACCAGGACACCGGATTGATGATGAAGCATGTAAATGGGACAAACTCGACAGGTGTACAATAAATGCATGTCCGCTTCGTTTACTGTTGTTTCAGGACATGTGTTAACGGCTCTCCAGTCACCAGCGCTCTGCAGCTTCACCATGGCGACAGAATCCTTTGGGGAAACAACCACTTCTTCAGGTAACTTCCTGTTTATTCTTCACAGTTTGAACGATCCGTTTTAAAACGTTAAATCCCTCCCACGTGCATCCTTCTGTGTCTTCCTCTCATTTCAAGGATAAACCTGCCAAAGAGACGCTTACGGGCAGCAGAGGATGAAGAGGGTGAGGGGGGCGTGATGAAGAACAGCGGCAGTAACGAGCAGCTGGATGCAGATGGCGACACAGCCAGTGAGGTGTCCAGCGAAGTCAGCTTCTCCTATGAGTTCGCACAGACAGAAGTCATGATGAAGGCCCTGGGCAACAATGGTGAGAGGAGTTTTCTCGATGATGTGAAACAACAGATCGTCACTTCTGACCGCATTGTGTTTGGTCAGACCCCATGCAGGCGGTGCTTCAGTCTCTGGAGAGGCAGCATGAAGAGGAGAAGCGTTCAGCCCTGGAGCGACAGAGACAGATGTACGAGCAGGAGCTCCAGCAGCTTCGCAAGAAGCTCAATCCAGACCGTCTGTCCACAGGCCAGTCAGGAGGCCAGCAGGGAGCAGGACAGCAGTCTCACTACCGCAGCTTGGAGAGACTCAGCGTTGGAGGGATGAGCCAATCATCCAGCGCTCAGAGCCGACTCCGTCAGTGGAGCGAGGACAGGTGGGAGTGTGTCAAAGATGTGTGTTTCTACATGCGTGTGTGTTGAGTTAGTTTGATTTTTTTTCTTGCTTATTTTTCTTTGTTTTTTTCCTCCCCACCTCTCCGGTCCTCCTGCAGGGAGGCGGTGTTGGTGAGGAGCCTGCGGAGGTTGAGGGAGCAGATAGTGAGAGCAAACCTTCTGGTGCAAGAAGCCTGTTATATCTCGGATGAACTGGAACGTCACACAGAGTACAGAGTCACGCTGCAGATCCCAGCAGACAACCTCAACGCAAACCGCAAGGTCTCTAAAATAAGCCTATTCAATTCAACTCAACTTTATTTGTATAGCGCTATTTCACGACAATGTCGTCTCAAGGCGCTTCACAGAGATCGGCCAGTTCATGAACATAGTCTTATATAGGCAACCAGCAAGATTGCATCGATATCAAGATTGCCTAATATAGCTTATTTAACATCTGGTTTTGCTTCCTCTCCAAATATAAATCCATCCTTCTGTCTGTGTTTTGTGTAGAGGGATGCAGTGCTCAGCGAACCGGCCATCCAGGTTCGACGGCGGTGTAGAGGGAAACAGATCTGGAGTTTGGAGAAGATGGAGAACCGCCTGGTGGACATGAGAGAACTTTACCAGGAGTGGCAGGATTACACCATCCATCATCAAGACAACCCAGTAAGTTGGCCTTAATGGTCTGCCGGGCATGCTGTACTTTGAACATCTGTGTGGTAAAAATCTCCTTTTCCAGGTAATGCGCTCATATTTCCGACGAGCAGATCCGTTCTTTGACGAGCAGGAAAACCACAGTCTCATCGGCGTTGCCAACGTCTTCCTTTCCTGTCTGTTCTATGACGTCAAGCTGCAGTATGCTGTTCCCATCATCAACCAAAAGGGAGAGGTAGAGTCATAGTTACCTTTAATGTTCATCCGTTCATCTCCTTCCTTAAAACTAAAGAAATTCATTTTAGATTGCTTAGATGCTAACATGGAAAGCTTTCTGTACTGGTAACCTGCTCTGTCGTGAAGCTAAAGTTTGCTAACATGGAAAGCTTTCTGTACTGGTAACCTGCTCTGACGAGA
>JBAMHX010000001.1:29466428-29479270 GCA_037177515.1 Pseudomugil tenellus
AAGACCAAAGATTGCATTAAAAACAGCATTGTTCAATTTTGACTTTATTCAACAGAATGTAGCCTCATAAAATCAGCAGGCATTAATCATTGCTCAACTACCAAAATTATGCTGATCCAAAAATCAAGAAAAGTTATTAGAAAACAGATTAGGCAGCAAGGGCACCAAAAATTTAAAATGAAAAGTCAGGTGTTAAGACACCTGGGGGGTGGGAAGTACATTTTGGATAGGGCAACAAAAATTGTAAGTAACATGACCCAATAATTTTGTCTTAGGTTTAGTACAAACAAAGTTCCAACATGAAACCCTCTTCTCGGTCAGCTTCTTTTTTAGTTGCTGCTAATGCTGACAAGTAGCTGGAAACATGCACATGTAACACAATGCCCAGCTCCACTTTGTCTTGTTTTCTTTTTTTTTTTGAGGGGGTGGCTGTTTTGTGTGGACAAAATGTCCAGACAATAAACATTCCATCCCAGTGTAAACAGGGTCTGCCTGGAGGGAAAAAGAACAGACAGAAGAAGGAAAAGAAGAAAGAAATTTTATTTATGACTGAGGAGGTTAAGATGTTATATAGTATGTTGACTGAAAACAAGAGAATCAAAAGTTTTTGTCTTAAAGATTCTGTTGGAACCCTCTGACCAGTGTAACATTTTGATTTTCAATTGTGCTCTCTGTAATGGATGTTGCTTAGCTAATTATGTCTCATTGTGATTTATCTACTAACCTCTGCATGGACACAGGAAACAGGATAAATTAATATGTGTTTCTTAAACTTGGTTATTTTGTCCTTATTAAAGAAAAAGAAACTCCAAGTTAAAATGTGGTTTCCTCTTAATTGGTTTAAGTGCAGGTTTATGGAATAGTCAATTATCCTCTAGACACCGGTTTGATGTCTTCATTTTGCTGTTGCAGGTCAAATGAGCTCTGACCCCAAACTCTCACATGATAAATGATAATAGTGAAAATAAACCTTTGGCCTCTCTCAGTATTAAAGTTGTCATGTTGGTCACAAAGGCCATGCATATACCCTGCTGTAACCAGTGACTATTATAAGTCTTTGTAATTGAAATGCAAAATAAAGTTAAATGAAAATTTGGGCAATTTAAAAAACAAAAAAAAAAATTATCATCATGCTTACATCATTCAAACCAAAAGACCCAACAGTCAGATCCTCTAAAGTTACATTAGTTCTCATGTAAAACAAGCTTGTACTAAATTGTATAATAATCATGTGCTATTTTTGGCAGAGTGGGCTTGAAAACACTATTTGAAAGTGTTTTAGCATTAGTAAGTGAAGTGCTGTCTGTGTATCATGTGTTAATTCATTCAAAATAACTTGATGGAAAAATAGCATGGCTGTATCAATCCAGACGATGTTGCGGTAAGGGTTATTTTTAAAAGGAAGAAGACTGAGTCGGGAAATGAAGACCTACTGGGACTCTGAATAAGAGTTTGTGGAGTGCTGCTTGCAATCGTGAGAGTGGGTGAGAGTTATGGCTTTAGCTAGCCCGTAGTTTATGTGCACTCTGGGTAAAATGCAGAGCACTTTGAGAACATTTATCATAAAACACAAGGAAGGGACCACTATGTAAAATGGCTGCTCTGCTCTGCCTTAGTATCTGCAATCTGATATAAACTCTCTAGATAAATAATGTATGACCCCGCTGTTAAATAAAATGTCAGCATGCCTTTTATTTCATTCCCTGACAATTATAATGCTTTGTAAGGCTTTTGTTTTCCTCTATTTTCTATCTCTGAATACAGGTTTTCTCTTTCATAGATCTTTTAGTCAGACAGTGTTATTCTGCCTGTCTTAACCCTGACTTTTCTGCTACTAAAACCTTTGTTTAAGAGTAACATGAAGCAAAAGTACTTGTAAAATAAATGGAAATGCAACTCTGGGGAGATGCACAGACAAGCAGAGTTTAGGTAGCTCAGAAAAGGCAGATGTTAAAATGTAGCAATGTGTTTGTTAAGTTTCATGTACCTGAAAAGCTTCTTGCTTAATTTTTTCCTAAAAATCATTCTGTAATTGGAAAAAAAAATCTTTAGGCTATTTGTTTGGCTTGTTTTTCCCATATTGGGCAAACTCAACTTTTTTTATCAATTTTATCAGTTGACCATATGCACAAAAACCTTTTTTTCTAACCACCTTTTTTTGTGTATTTTCCCAAAGACATAAATAAAACCTACATCTACTCCCTCTAAAGTACATAGGCAGTGGGGACTCCACTCACATTGGCAGCATTTAGCAGGTGACAAATGGAGTTTCTCAGGCTGAACCAGCCCAGAAGGCTCACTCAGATGGGTTGATGAATGTAGAAGTGAGGCCCAACAGGCAGGTTTATTTTTATTCCGTCTGTCAGTGCAACTTCGCTGTGTAGACACACCAAGCCAACATGCACATGGTGTGTTACAACATGGAGAAGTGGGGGTCTTGAATTACAATGAAGCATGTTTGGAGATATTTCTACAGTTTTCGCTGTTTACAGTTTCCAAACATCTTGGATTCAGAAAATAGTTGACATTAAATGTTGGTTGAGATGTAGAATGAATCTTGATGAACAGAGAATAGTCAGTGACTTCATCCAGTTTACTTTCAACTTCGTTACAAAACACAGTAAGATGAGGTAGTAGAAGCTGTGCAAATAGAAGGAAATTTGAGCTTAATAAATGGTATATGGATTAAACCTGTCAGAATGAGACCATGTTGTGGACAATGAGTAGCACAGCCACTAACTGAGAATCAAAAGGAGGCGATGAAGGGCAAAGTTTGATTAAGTAGTGAAACACCCACCATCATCTCACTGCATTTCTCTCCCAGTGAGAAAACACATGATGGCAGTGAAAAACACAGTTTCTGTGTTTGGCTGCACACAGAGTACTTTATCTACTTGACAGAGGATGTGAAATCACAGAAAAGGTGTGTGGAGAAAAAGGAAAAAAATATTCTTTTTAAAGGAATGATTCATGGCCTCTTGGCTGTGCAATTCATGAGTCAACAATGTACTGTGAGTGTCTTTGGGGGTGTGTTCAGGGAGGGTGTGTATCAATAGCTAATAAATCTCCAAGCATTCCCAGGATAAGGACAACCTCACAGGTGCCTCACTGTAAACACAGTAACTTCAGCAGTACACACAGGTCATGGAGACATGAGACTGTGTGGACTGAAGGTCAGTATGGAATATGATTGGGTTGTGACTGGGATGCTAGAGGAAGAAAAATATATAACTGACTTTGTTACCCTTAAGCAGTTAATAAAGAGGAAAAATAATATGGGAAAATGGTATAGCACCTTTCATGTATACAACAGTTCAAAGTGCTTTAAATGAAAACATTGAAAGCATTACAGATGTTGAAATAGAAATAAAAAGAGAATAAAAGAGAATAAAACCAAATTATTAAGAAGAGTATGTATGTATATATATATATATATATATATATATATATATATATATATATATATATATAGCTATGGAATACCTTTTCAACTTAAAAAGTGTGAGCTATTTTTCAAGACTATCTAATGTGACTGGTTTCCTTCCATCAATGATGCTATTGAACACAGAGATGTTGACTTATTCTAGAAGCTTGTACCGGAACCATTCAACATTAAAGAACTCAGCAGAATTAAACTCATTGGGTCAAATCTCAAATATACTTACAAGGATGTGGATAAATACAATAACTTTCTTTGATGAGACAGGGAGTACAGACAGAAGAAGATGGCAAAAAGAAAAGGACATGAGAGACAAGGAGGGGTTTCTATGACAAATTTTGGTCAGATGTGGGAGTGATAACAATCTCTTTAAGGCCTTGTCTAGCTTTTGTACCTTATGCAAGTGCTCCCATAAAACAACTTATAAAAGCTTGGATACTAACTTTAGTTAGTGATTATGTAATGTGATGTTTTAATAACGGAAATTATGCTTTTCATGTCTTTTTCACAACAAAAAATGGCATGATTCTAATTAGTGAACAATATGTTTCATTTATCCAGTTTGTCCACATCAAAAAGAGGTGGGCTGACCTACCCTGGAGTGGAAAACTGGTTCCACTCCGGCCCTGATGCCAAAGGAGGGAGAGTAGAAGAACCTGGAGGAGAAGAAACTGTAAAAGAAAAAGTATGATGCAGTGGGTGAATGTGGCTGGTGAGCGATTATGTATGTGTGAGGAGGTGTATGGGTTGGTGTCTGTATGTGTGTGTGTGTGTGTGTGTGGGGGGGGGGGAGGGGGCATCTGTCACAGGCAAAACAGAACTTATTACATTTTTCTTCATTTAGTGCAGCAGAAACATTGAGTCTCCCAGCAACTCAAAACGAGCACAAGAAGGTTTCAGGAGATTCAGGCACATTTTGGGGGGGGGGGTCAGTACTTGCACATTTAGCTGCGTTGCTCCTTCCACAGTGTTTTAAATGTGGAAATTCACCATTTCTGTGTTGAAGAATAAAAAAAGTAACTACGTGTAGAACTAGAAGTGTGTTGATCTGCAGTTGAACAAGCGAATAAGTTGTCGTAAGCGGATTAATGTTGCGCTGCGAGGTTCGGAGCAGCTCTTCTACTGTACGTAACAACGTAAGTTTCTTCCACATGTTTCACAAAGTGCTACATTGTTTTGCTCAGTGTGTTTGCACTTTGTGAGCTGGGGAAGAGGTAGAAGCAGGTGTTGCTCATGACGTACAAAACCCTGCGGTGAAACAATGTAGCTTTTTGCTCTCCGCTGTAAAGGTGATCCATAACATACCAGCAGCTTCTGTTATTAAAAGGAAGAAATTAAGACTGAATTAACTTTAAAATTGTAAATAAACTAAACTAATATTGAAATTCTGGATGTGTGAAAGTACAAATACAGTTTTTTGTACTTTTAAATGATCTTATTTTCCACAACATTAAAAAAAAAAAGGAAAATATATCAGTGCAATAAACTTTAACACAAACACACAACGGTGATAATTTATCATAATGACTGTACGCCTAATCACTTTGGCCTTTATGTTTGCTGTCATACATGAGCTTATTTCTCTGCCAGAGAAGAGTCGCTCTGAAATGTTGGGACATCAACAGTTTGAAATGTGGTGCTGATTAAAATGAAGCTCATTTTATAGTTCAGACACACGGAGGCTGTTCGGTTGTGTTGTGATCACAGTGCAAGAACCTGAAACGACGCTACGGTGCTGCTGTGGAAAAGCCATCCGGCCCTGTTGGACCAGCAGGTATGGAAGATTCAGAGGGTCTCCATGTAAAACCAATAAAAAAAACACAAAAACAGTTACAGTGCATTTCCCAGAGTGTTTCAGAGCTGAAAGACAACGTGTGTTTTGTTGGATTGATTTTAAATCTGTCTGGGGAGCACTAATAAAGTTATTATCACCATAATATACTGATTATAGCTATATGAGCGTAGCGGAGTAGGTTGGTGGTTGGAGGTAGGGTTGGGAGGTATCTCAGGGTTGGCGTTTACACGACTTTTGGTCTTTTCTTCCCCCATATTTTACATTCCTATAAAATCTGCTTGCATATAATGACACCTGTTCAGACGCCTCTAAAACGCTGCTTTCAGTCGTCTTCCAGACTCTCCGTCTTGATCTCGCTCCCCACGCTGCATCCGGCCTCGTCCGCCTGACTGGCTGACGCCAGGCTGCTGTGACTCGCCGTCTTCTCCAACACGATGGGGTCCTGCGGTTCGGACAGTGCCGTGTGGATGCCGGGCTCGTCCTGGAGGGACGGGGAAGGGGGGGACCAGGATACGCCCGTCATTCTGGAGCCTTCCGCCTGAGAGCCCGCCCCTGACACGAGGGAGCGGCCAATCAGAGAGGTGCTCCTCTGTCCGGACACGCCTCCTCTGGCCAGGGCAGAAAACCAGCTGGGGAGCAGCGTGGGGACCTGAAACGGGAAAAGATAGGAGAATAAATCACTTCTGGCCACATCTGCATTTGTAAAAAATGTATTTGTGGTGTGGAGGCAGCGGAGATGTACCTGGGTTGGAGAGGACAGGTCAGCTCGCCCGAATGCAAACTGCCTGGCTGAAGCTCTCTTATCATATAAAGACACCTCGCAGCCCTGCGTTGAGTTAAAAACAGATACATTACTTTCTTTTACGGTCATATTCTGTTGTGGATTGTGAATAAAAAGAGACATTTAAGCATATTTGGTGAGTAGATTAAGTTGACCTGATCAGGGAAGTCGTTTCCATCCACCTCGTCACTGTTGGACTGACCTCCCGGACTCTGAACCTCAATGCCATGGCTCTCCAAGATGGCTGCTTCTTCAAAAACACAAACTTCATCGTAGCATATCAACTCTAGATTTCAGAAGCTGCTCTACTAAAAGACAACATCCTGCTGCAGGCAGATTGCTGTGTGTCATAGTAAGGCTGCACAATTAATCGTTAAAAAATGGTGATCTCAATTCACACTTTTATGCAATCTCATTTCCAAATGAAAACGATTTTTAAGACCATGATTTTACCGCATTTTGATCAGGAACATCATCTGTATAAAACAAGCGCTCCCTTTTTCTCTCAACAAATGAACAGCAGAAAATTATTGAAAGGTTTTTTAAGTAAAATAAGATAAAAGTGACATTTACTGTTTTTATATTTATCAGCTGTTGCGAAGTTGATGTGTTGGTGATTTGTGCAATAAATGCGTATATTGGGAAAAAATCGTGACAGAATCATGATCTCAATTCTTGGTAAAAACATTTGTGATTCTCATTCTACCCAGAATTGCGCAGCTCTATGTCATAGTATTTACGGTCGTGTGAGTGTTTTATATCTGACTACAGTAAACCTGCAACTGTCTGTGTGCTCATAAACTCAGAAGACATTACCTATGTTAGCGCGCCGCTTGATGTCTTTGCGGCGGTTAGCAAACCAGTTGTAGACCTTTAGGGACGTAACCCTTTCCAAATCAGACAGTTTCTTTCCTGCAGGACACAAACACACAGATCAGATCTACAGTTTCTCCGTCACATTATTTCTACAACACGACGCGAACACACTCTTCTCTCTTCTTCCTGAAACTTTTACATCACACTTAGGGGGAGAATTTCAGCAATACTTTGACGACGTAGGTGTTTCTGTTGGTCTGTGAGCTGTCGCTGACTTTCTGGTGGAGGCACAGCCGACATGAAGCGGCAGCAGCTACGACACATCTCACTCGTTTCTTCTTTTTCTTGTTCATTTGTGGAAAATTCTTGGATAAGAAAGGAAAGCTGATTGTACCCTTAAATAGCCGTTTCCAGGATTTTCCACATTTTTATTCATAAAGTTGTGGGACTGCAGATTTGGCAGGATGTGCGAGTCGGGGTGTCCTTGGGGCGCACGCTCGAAGCGAGCTCAGTGAGGCCATTTTGGGGACAATTTGAAGAGCGCACCCGGATAATTCAGCTTTCCATATACGGAAACAGCAAAAGCACAAAGTCGTCTTTTGGTGTCCGTCAGTAAACATTCAGATTCAGAGACATCGTAATGCGGAACCGCCTGTTTTCTGCACCGCTGTAACCAAACAGACCTATATCATCATTACTTGCCCTGATGCTTCGGTAAAGACAATGAGTTTAATTCCAACCTGGTTTTTGAATGACAGCGTTACAGGCAGTGGCGATCTCCTCCCGCTTGGCTTCATCAGGGTACTGGTTATCACTGAAGTACCTGTACACACAATAAACGTGTCACTTCTCATTTTCTTGCAGTTATCTCCGTTTCCATCTTCCGACTGTCCTCCTCACCCCTCCATGACGGCCAGACACTCCTTCCTCCAGGTGAATCTGCTCCCTCGTCTCAGACGGAAGCCCCCGGGAGCAGAGTTAAAAGGGGGCGGGGTTTGGTGCCAGTCCATCATGTCCTCCAGCGCCAGAGGGGCAGCTCGCATGGCCAGAGTCGCACCTGAAATGACAAACACTGTTGAGAAGCAATGAATCTGTTTTTCTACAATACTTTCTCGATCTCTGGAAATGATGAAATGTAACATCTTAAACCAGGCAGTACTGGTTTTAGATCATAACCCACCAACTAATCCGTTGTTTAACCAAAACATTTTCAATCTGATTCATTAATCAGCTTGTAAATAATGTTTTCAGATCAACACATTAATCGCTGGCTTTAAGGACGAGCTTGGCGTTACCAGGGTTGGTCTTCTCCAGGAGGTACCAGCGGAAGAACCCTCGCTTTTTCTGCTCGCTGAGGTCCGATCCCTGCTGCAGGAGCCAGTGGGAGATGCGGCTCTGACTGATCCCTGTGCGGGGGAGGAGTCTGTATCAGTTTGTTGCTTACGGCTTGAGCAGCGTCGTCGTGGGCCGATACTGACCTGTTACCTGAGCAACCACAGCCTGTGATATCCGTCTGTTCGCCAGGAAGGACTTGATCTCCTCTTTGATCACTGCACTGTCTCTCCTACGACAGAAAAAGACGTTTTTACCTTTAATACAGTCGCAACGTTAAAGAGCAGAGATGCAACATGTGAAAGTAATGTGGTGCAACCGGAGGCCACATCCTGCTGGAATATTCCTTCCTCTTCTTCGGATTTGATTTAATCACACATTTTAAAATCAATACTTGCAGGCGTTTCAGTGCACTTGAGTATTTTAGTGGGTATTGCAAGTCAAGTAATGATCCTAAAAGCATATTTAAATCCTATAGGCTGGCTTGTTCCTGCAACTCTTACAGATTCCTGCTAATTTGCATACCTGCACATGGAGCCATACTGTTGACAAAACACCATAGAAAAGAAAAACTCATCACAGGCGCCTATTTTTAAATCTAATCTGCAATGAGCTTTTCTAGCTTCAGTTCTTCCGCTTATAAACTCTTAAAGTCTGATCTTACCTCATCAAGTCCTCCACCTTATCATCCACATCTATGTCCTCTTCACTGGCTTCAAAGCCGTAGCCTGGCGCGGTCACGCTGCCGCCGACCACAGCGAGAGGAAACCGGGGTGGCGAGAGCTTCCCGTTGGCGACTAAACCATTCTGCGCAACTGCAGCTATTCCTGGTGAAGCTGCTGGAATTGGCAGAGGTGGGGAGGTGGTGTCAAAGTTGTTGCTAGGTGACAGTGACAGTCGGTTGTCGGGAAAACTTGTCTGAGTCGAGGTGGATGTCATGGATGAAGAGGCAGAGACTGTGTTGGAAGAAGACAAGGAAGAGGAGGGTGGCAGGTAAGAAGGTTTACGGGTCAGCTTGTGTCCGTGTTGCCGGTCCAAGTGGTCGAGGGTGTCCAGAGCGTGGAGGACCTCGGCTTGGGTGATCCCGGTCCGTCGAAGCCTCTGGAGGAGGTCGATCTGTTCGATGGTGAAGCGAGGCTCCTCACTGTGCTGGAACATCCTGCGAAGCATCGCGTACAGTGTGATCAGCAGAAGGTTTTTACAGCTTTACAGGTCGTTTAGCAGGTGTGATAAAAAAAAAAAAAAAAAAAAAGAGAGGTTGTCAGCGGGTGCTTCTTTAGCTGGAGATGAACATCTGGATGGCAGTTAACAGATGCAGCATTCAGGGTAAAAAAACCAGATCTTTTCACAGGACAGGAAGATTTTCAGCATTCACTTTTCTATATTTGCCGTTATGGATTATGTTGAAAGGCAACGGAAATAAATCAATTAATTAAATATGAAAACAAAATATAAAACCTTCCTGTTGCTATAAATATGTATCTTACATATTAGACATGTTTAATTTTTCACCTTTTCTATTGTGTATAGGGCTGTGACTTCTGAATTCTCATCTAAATTCCCAAAGATCGATTTATTTCATACATTTCCTTTGGTCAACTTGGGCCTTTCATGTGTGCCAGAAATTAAATTAAATGAAAAAGAAAAATCAGTAAAATAAAATGTAAAAATGAGTCAGCGGAGAAGGTGGGCATTACAATGATACCTGCTGGACATCTGTGGCTATACGACACAGACTAAGACATGAATCTCCTCATATGTACAAACCACAGAAGTCATCGTTAACTTCTGACATTTCATTAATTTATTCATTTAATATCCATATAATACTAGTATATCATAACTATATATACATATAATTTAACAAAAAAAAAACAAAGATTTTAATAACACTGAACAAAATCCATATCTGATCAGAACAGATCTGATTGAATCGTGAAAAATCGATTCTAAATCTTGAGAATCGGAATTGAATCGATTCTTGAAATCTGAATCACCACCCAGCTTTAGTTGTGTAATGTGTAAAGTCTCTTCCATAGTTAAAACTTGCATTTGCAGGATAGCAGGTGTAATCAAACATGACTTTAAAAATAAAAAACTACATTTTGACGCCATCAACTAGGAGTATTAGACACACATAAAACAGGACTTTTCTAATCCGTCTTTATTAATGTAAACTGGCAAACAGACAGAACTGCAACCAGTTTCCTGCAGAGCAGCTTTTCCCGTCAGACACCTGCTTTCAACGCCAGCTTTATTCGTCTGGATGACACACCTGCATTAGTTTGTCTTGTATTCACGCGTCCACTTCTCCACCATGTAGCGTGATTTAGTCTCAATTAGATGCAGCTGTTGTTGTGTGCGCTTTGTATTCAGGCATCTGTGTTCGCTTTCTTTTCCAACCCTTCATCACACATGAGGGATGTCGTTTCTGCAGAAGCTTTATACACTTTCCTGTGCAAGTCGGGAGTCTCATTTTCTCTGCATTTATGATTCTCACATGCATTTTTTTTGTCACAAGCCAGGAAAATGTATCAAATCTGGCCAAGTTGCTATGAAATCACCTGAGACAGCAGAATCAGATAATGCAGCCACGTGCACGCTTTCGTTTTCAACATCACATCCGGAAATTAAAAGGTGAAACGATTCATTATCTTAGCGGTCATACAAAATAGTTCTAACGAAAAACAATCACCTCATTTATTTGATTAATTGAAACAAGTTCAGCTGTTTAATTTCTGACGACGGATCATCACATTTTAGAAAAACAGCCACTAATGAAACATCTGGTAGCGTCCTGCATGCAGATGTAAAAACTGCACACTGCTCTCAGATATGAATTTAATTAGGCCGTTATTAAAGCGATGCGTTCAACACCAGTAATCAGGAAGCGTTATGCAAATGGACCCAGATCACCATGTGCTTTTGTTCAGAACTGCGATTTCAAACTTTAGCAGAACAAATTTCTTATTAGATGGTTTTTCATCTGCTTTGTGATTCTACACATACAGTGAAAACCTGCACTAATAATAGTCACACAGCCTGTCAGAGAGGGGGGGGGGAGGTAAACAGAAATAAGAGATAACACATCTGTCTTGATGCTTTTCTTCTTTTTTGCTGGTGCAGAGAGAAAAAGTAGACAACAGCAGAGAATCAATGTCGGCAGGCATATCAACGCTTATAGATCTGCGAGGAGGAGATGGCGTGCGACTGCGTTTGGATGCGTCTTGGGAAACATGCCAGAAAAATTTACATCTCAGAGTCTCAAAAGCTTCAGTCTCTCCATTCCTGCTGCAGAGATGACTCATAGTGGATCAATTGGACAGATGCAAATGATCAATACAGCGAGGCATAAGGGTGCTCTTCATTCATGATTAATCAATCAATTAACCATCAATTATCTGTCACGTTTACAATCTTTTGTTGCACATTATTAGTTTTAATTTCTGACTATTGCTTACTTATTTTAATATAAGTATATAAACATAAAAAGTTCAAATTATACATGAATTTTCTTTCAGATGTGCTTTACTGAAACAAAATTAAACAATTACACATTAAGGATCAAATTTCTTGGCTTGGCAGTGTTCAAATAATTCATTATAGCCCTAAGCAAGAGTTTTATGCATGTTTAAGTATATTTATGCAGCGACTGCATGCCATCCATGCCAACCTGCAGCCTGAACCAGCTTCTCACTTCAGCTGAGGTGGGATTTGGGTCATTTAGGGGAAACTAAAGTAGCTAACAGAACTTTTTTTCACTTAAATTTTTATTGCTTTAAACAGTTATTGAACATAATTATACAAGTAGAAACATAAAGATTTAGAATTGCATCACATTTTGTTATTTTGTTTGTATAATATCTATTTTTTTCCATTTTTTTGTCCATTTATGGTTCTTGTAGTCTTTGTCTGTGTGTTAGCTTCTCCATTAGAAACATGTCATATGTTATAGTTTGTTTTTTTTTAGCTTTATCAACAATATTTTAACCAAATACCTATCATTAGAATTGTAAGTTGATAAATAGTGTTTACTAGGCAACAATATGCATTTATTGCTTCCACAACTATTGGCTCCAACCCCCCCGCGATCCCGTTCAGGGTATAAGCGGTAGATAATGGATTGATGGATGAATTGTGTAGTGGACGTTTCATTCATTGCATTACTACATTTAATTTCATATAATATGCATGAATCATTTTATCCTGCAGGATTATTAGTATTATTCTTTATTCTTACTGATGAAGTTTATTGTGTTAATTTACTGTTATTTTAGACTAATTGCTCCACTGTGATCCATTTCCTTAATTGAGGTTAGTTTAGGCAACTGCGGTCCTGGGGAGTTTCCCTGACTCAGATCGATGGTTAATTAGCAGGTTTGTGCACAGTTTGATGTCCAGCTCTGCTAATTAAACCAGGTGTGTTGCAAAAGGGAAACACTTGCAGGAGTGTGGCTCTCTAGGACCGCAGTTACGGTGTGAACACATCCTGCAACTTTTACGTGCAACCCCTTCCAGAGCACACCTGAATCACATTTCCTTATCTAGCTCTAGATAAATATGTAAATACAGGATGGTAGCTCACGAGGACCGAACTTGGGCCTTAAAGGAGAACTTGGCTTTTTTTTAACCTGGGGTCTGTTGTCATCTTTCCTTCCATACATGTGAGTGATGTAGAG
>JBAMHX010000001.1:29482135-29492486 GCA_037177515.1 Pseudomugil tenellus
TACATCACTCACATGTATGGAAGGAAAGATGACAACAGACCCCAGGTTAAAAAAAAAAAGCGAAGTTCTCCTTTAAGTCTGTTCATCTTTATCTGTTTAATCTTACCGCTGGACGTAAACTCTGCGGGGCTCTTTTGGTTCATAAAGGCTGGTCATAAACTATGGTGATGGTAATTATTCATCCCTGTTCACCATCTTTATTAGATGAAAGGTACCAGCAGAGAGTTTCTTATAGTTGTAGTTTTGGGATTTCAACTTTGTCTAATGCCGTGTTTCCACTGAGCAGCACAGCTCGGATCGGTCTGGTATGGAATGGTACACTATTTAGCTTCCTTCATTTATTATTCACCATTTTTTATTGGACCCTTTAGCTGTATTTGCATAAAATAGTAAATTACAGTTCGAGTGAAGCTACGTCTATCACACAACAGTCAGAAAAATGTCACTTCCTGCAATGAAAGCCAGCATGACTGATGAAATTCAGACGTTTCATTTCACCGTTCACTCTGTGGTGATAATAAAAATTAAAGCCAGCAAGCAACAGCCAGACCTGGTCTGTTGTAAAACTATTAAAAATCCTCACTATTGTATCATTATTCTAATGTGCGTCACATTCGTAGTTGCCGATGCTGTGCCAGGCATTTGGGCTAAACTCCATCTACTAAGCGAAAGCTCATCTTGCTATGGAAACCCTCACCGGACCAAACCATTTCTAACTTAATCATATTGTGCTTCCATAACAGATACCTGAAAGATACTTTAGCAATAAACAGCACACATCTTATCCAGTTACAGCAGAGTACCATGTCCGCTTCACCACTGATGGGTAAAATTAAAGGCGCTAACTCTGAAGCTAGCTGTAGCTTCAGTCAGGAGTAAACACCTTAGCTTTGGACCTCGGTTTGGAAGTGCAAGCAAGAAAGTTTAGCTGTTTCTTGCTGTATTTTTCACAGATTATTACGACAACAAAACAGAGCAGCACATTTACTAAACCCTCAGAAATATTGCACTTCAGGGGCAAAAAGACCAGTAAGAAAGATGGCTGGTTTTGTTGTTGCTGAAAGCTCCTGTGCGCATGCTCTTTGTGTTGCTTTCATGTGCTATGGAAAAGATGATACTTTCTACTTGTAAATAGGAAATTACGAGTTGTTCTGCTCAATACTGTTGTGGTCGTAGTATAATAAAAATCACTTTATGATAAGCTGCTACATGGATAAAACAGTCCTGGACGTAAATTTACGGGAGAAAAGTAGCTTACAGATTGTTGACTAACTGCTAGCTGTAGCTAGCATCTACTTTGCATTTTTATTTGACACAAAGGGGAAATGCAACATAAAACAGCGAGCTAACACATGTAAAAATATTTAGCTTTCACATTTTTTACCATCTACAATTACTTCGCTAAATTCGACTTCTTCTCAGCAACTCTGTTACCAAAATAATTTCTGAGCTCTCCAGTGGAAATTGCGATGAAAGGGCGTGTTCATGTGCAAATTTGACCTCGGAAATTGTATTTTCCATAATTCCCATACCAGCATTAGTTCAGCTGCTATAATCACCATCCCATAAACGCAGCCAGTCCAGCTTCAATCCCGACGTCTCGCTGAACTACTTTCTCATCCTGCTTGTTGTACAATGCAGGCCAAAGAATAATATACATGAAAATAAGTAAAAAGCACTCGTGAATGGGACACACCCATACACGTTTTACAGTTTCCCTTTGTGGCTCATGTTTTTTCATTACTGCAGACATTAAGACGTCATGAGTAATTGATACTTTACTATAAAAATAACCTAAAATGTTCAGTAGTAAATGATGACGCCCAGAAATCTCTGCTCAGAATGACACACAAAAAGTTTTTATTTTTAGCATGGGGTTTGGATAACCTACTCTCTGAGTTGCAAGTGTCACATTCTTTAGACTAATTTGTTCCTATTTTCAGATGCAACCACATTGGTGTGATGCCACCACGGCAATCAGAGGACATCAGTTAATGCTGATTATCAGGGATCCATCAACACCAAAGACCTTGTCAGTGTGTACAGGAAAGGCGTTTCTTACATCATTAATTAGCTCTTTTAAAAAGACACAGAAAATGCTACATTAATGAGAATGGGATTTTGCTCCAATTGAAGAATATTAATGAATTTTAAGAAGAGAGAAATAAAAAACAGACTTGTGCAGCTGTTCATCATATAATTTACCACTAATAAAGTTTCAGCTATGGTCTACATGGTTTCAAATACTTGAAGTAAATCCAACTTTTTCTATTTCTCAGTTACTTTTCTTGGTGTACCGATTTAAAATGAACCCTAAGCTCCTTAAAACACTTCTAACTTTATTTAAAATCTTATATTAAAATAAATTTTTATACAATATGATTAGCGACACCATGTGATCTTGATCCTGTGTTTAAATTAGCATAATACATATTTACTAATGTCAAATAATGAGCCAGAATAACTAGACTACATGAAATACTTAATTGCTTCCCATAGTGAGATACCTCACTCAGTTTTCACCGGGGTTACCATAGTAACCTAACGTTTTACTTAATGAATTTATAATATTAATATTAGAAAAAATACTCAAATAAGTAAATTAAAAGTGTGGCACTAGTTGAATGGGGAGGAAAAATAAAACTATTATAGATTGATCTTTAATTTTAACTGATTTAACTGATCTGATTATGAATCTCACGTAACGCACAGCAGCTGCAAATGGCGAGTAGCAAAGCGTTACTAATATTTCAGTTCATCTGTAGCTATAAAAACACAGCAAGGAACAATGAAGAGTAAACAGACAGGGGATGTCTGGAAAGGGTTAGTTGTCCACTAAAATGGGGAGCGGGGGCATCAAATGCCAGCAGGAAGATGATTTGTTGGAGTGTGTTCTGGGTGAAAAGAAAAGTCTTCCAGTATGGGGGTCAGGACCTCAGTAGTATTTTACTGGTGTTGCGTAATCTGAGGAAAAATTCTGACTTTTATCAGATTTGGCGCCTGATTGTGAATTTTCCCAAAGGCAGATTTGTTGTTGGGGTATGTTGTTAAATCTCTTGTTCATTACATCCAGAGATATCCCACTAACAGTCATGTGTTAGTGCGAGCCAGCTAAGCTTCTGGTCAATTAAAACTCAGTTCGTTAACTAAACCTAACAGGTTTTGGAGTGCCGAGTTGGCCGAGTTGAATCCAGTTCAGTTTAATGATTAAGATAAAACTGTTACTTTGGAACAATGCCAGAACCATCAAGCAAAGCGGCCCATTTCTGAAGTTTTCACCATCGAAGTGGCAGAAAACTGAAGTCTGACTTAGAAGCTTAGAGAGGAAGTGAGCAAGAAAGAACAGAGCAAATCCCACAGTGATGACAGATGCTGCATAACTTCTTGCAAGATGTCTGCTAAGCAGGGAAGTGAATGGAGAAAGGCACAAAGAGTACTAGCAAAATGTGTCCATTAAAATGATTAACACTGCAGTGAGACATGGAAACTCCACGGCTCATTCAAGGAACCAGAGCTTTGACTTCTCTACGACCAGCAGCCCCCTATTACATCATAATCAGGCAAGAAAAAGAAGAAACTCTTCAACTGTCAGCAACCACATGTCCTTCAGACTATGGTTTATGTGTTTGCTTGCCAAAAGCAATTCCTTATTGCTCAAGTTGCAGGCTCCATCTAAGAAACGTCTTGCATATTAGAGGGAAAACAGCATTACAGTGCCTCAGCTCCAGACCAGACGTGGCATAAACTGTCCTGTTTGCAGGCTTGTGCACTACTGGCAACTTTTTCTACTGGACACAACACTAAAACAATGCACCTACTAAACGTAACCATTAAGCAGTCTTCCTTGAGATTATCGACTTTTATGCATAAACACACAAAATACATGATGGGGTCTAATTTCTGCTTTGCTTTGTAAAGCTTTATATTTCGTAGAAACAACACATCGATTCGGCATGTTTAATAAAGCAGCTCATTTGGGACACATCACACAGAACAACCAGTTCAGTACAGTTGTCAGTTTATTAAAATACATTTTACGGTATTGAATAGCATTATCGAGCAGCTGGAAAAGTTGACATTGTGTTTTATTATGTGTTAACTAATTAACTGCACACACGCCGGACAGGACACGGAGTCTTCGTCGACCTGTTAAAACCGTTAAGGCGGCGTGAAACTCAACCGCCAAGGAAACCGCCGCGAGACTGGCGATTTTAAAGGAGTTTGCAGTTATCACCACACAGCGGAAAAAAGGGAAGCGCATTGGGGCTAGCGGGAGCGTTTACAAGACGCCAATGAATAGCTGGAGCAACCAAACTTACCTTATTCCAGTCCGAGAGCCTCCGTAGATGTTTGTTTTGTCATATATGTACCGCCTCGGGGCGCAGGGACACACCGGACACTGACAGTTTTCCTAAAATGTCTCCCCTGTTTGTAATTGGGCTTCAATCCGCCGTCAGACACATTCGCCTTTTGTCCGGCAGACAGGCGCCATGTTGGTAGAATGACGCAGGGAACGACGGGAGTCGCAGTTTACAGAGTTCACTGTCAGCGTGGAAGAATGTAAACCTTGTAGGCAACACGAGGTGAAAGCCTAGAGGAGCAGGTTTCAAGGAAATTTCAGTCGTAAGATTCTCAACTATCCAGGTAGTAATAAACAGCTTGTAAAAAGAAAAAAGAATGAACATTTTTCCATTTATTAGGATGGGATTCTTCCCACTTTCCCCCCACTTGTGAATTAAAAATACTCCCAAAGTATCTCGTATTTATTAGATTGAGTCATTGTGATGTAAAAAATATAAAATACAGAATAAATATGGGATTTAAAGTAATAATTGTATCAGATAAAAGTCATCATTATGATATTCAGATGAAACTTCATGAAGCCTTCCATCAAATTGGATAAAAATGATTTTTTAATCCTCAAGGCTTCATGTTGACAAGAAAACACCTGCTGGTCAAAGTGTATCTTATGGAATCTATCCAATTATTAACCCCTAAAAATGATATTTGTATATTTTATTGGACCTACAAAATGTTTCTGCATGTTAGTCCATGAAAACATAGAACCTGCATGCATCGAAGATCAGGATAGACCCCATCTACTTTACTTAAATCTGTTTTCAGTGTAAACATCTGAAAGATAAACCGTCATACTCACCACTTCCTACTGTATGGCTTTATTTTAGAAAGAAAATGATCCACATGTTAAAGTTATGCAACATCCTCCAACAGTGTAAAAACCCTTTTATGGTTGAACCTTTTAAATTTTAAAGTATCTAAATCTGTACCCGATAAAGGTTAATGTCATAATTTTTCTTATTTTTTATCTCAAAATATTTACTTTGGATCTGAAAATGATTTCTTAATTACTTTGTACCATACCGTCTTGTACTGCTTATAAGGGGTCGAGTCGCAGGGGCAGCAGCCTAAGTAGGGAAGCCCGGACTTCCCTCTCCCAGCCACATCTGCCAGTTCAGATCATGAGGCGTTCCCAAGCCAACAGGGAGAGATTGTGTTCTGGGTCTCCCACGGGGTCTCCTCCTGCAGGGACGTGCCCAGAACACCTCACCAGGGAGGCGTCCAGGAGGCATCCTAACCAGATGCCCGACCCACCTCATCTGGCTCCTCCCGATGTCATCCATAGGTGAGGGTAGGAGCAAAGATAGACCGATAAATCGTGATCTTCGCCTTCTGGCTCAGCCCGTTCTTCACAACAGACATTGGTGCAGACGCTGCATTGATCCTCCTGTTGATCTCACGCTCCATCCTTCCCTCACCCCTGAACAAAACCCAGAGATACTTGAACTCCTTCACTTGGGGCAGGACCTCGCCCCCAACCCGTAAAGGGCACTCCAGCCTTTTCCAACTGAGAACCATGGTCTCAGATTTGGAGGTGCTGATTCTCATCCTAGCTGCTTCACACTCAGCTGCGAATCGCTCAAGCGAGAGCTGGAGATCACAACCAGATGAAGCCAACAGAACCACGTTATCTGCAAAAAGCAGAGACCCGATTCTGAGGTCACCAAGCCGGATCCCCTCAACTCCTCGTTTGCACCTTGAAATCCTGTCCATATAGGTTATGAACAGGATCAGTGATAAAGGGCAGCCTTGGCAGAGTCCAACTCTCACAGGAAATGAATCAGACTTACTGCCGGCAATGCGGACCAATCTCTGAAAGCGGTCTTATAAAGACCTTACAGCTACAGGTACCCCATACGCCCGGAGCACCCTCCCACAGGAGTCCCCGAGGTACACGGTCGAATGCCTTCTCCAAATCTACCAAATCCAAGGGGCGGGGGCGAACTTCCATTCGCCCTCAAGGACCCTGAAGAGGCTATAGAGCTTGTCCATTGTTCCACCAGACTCTTCCTCCTCAATCTGAGGTTCAGCTATCGCCGGACTCTCCTCTCCAGGAACCCAAATGGATTTCCCCGGAGAGGCTGAGGAGTGTGATCCCCTGTAGTTGGAGCACATTCTCTCCGATCTTTTTCAAGAGGGGGACCACCACCCCTGTCTGCGAGTCCAGGGGCACTGTCCCTGATGTCCACGCAATGCCTTAGAGGCGTGTCGGCCCCAAAGCATCTCAAGCCTTAAGAAACCCCAGGCAGATCTCATCCACCCTCGAGGAGCTTTTTAACCACCTCAGCGACCTCAGCCCCAAAGATGGGAGAGCCCACTGCAGAGTCCCCCAGCTCTGCTTCCTCCTCGGAAGCAAGGTTGGTAGGACTGAGGAGGTCTTCGAAGTGTTCCCCTCACCTACCCACAACGTATCGAGTTGAGGTCAGCAGCCCCCTATCCCCACTGTTACTTTTATGTTATAATTTTTTTGTCAGTTAAAACGTATTACTTTTTTATTCTAATTATTACTTTAAATCTCAAAATTATGACTTAATCATGGGATATTTAAATATTTTTATTTACAAATGGCAAAAATGAGTGTCCTCACTTTTTAATATTTGAAGACGTCTTTCTTATAGACTATTGCAACTTCAGAACCAGTGGTTCTATTAACTTTTGAAACCACAATATAGACATTATGATAGCTTTAACACAGAAAGGGATTGCTGGAGTTAACATGGTTTTCTCTTGAATTGTGCTAATAAGTGATAAGGGCGTCTGTCCCCTCTCCACCTGCAATATGGTGCAACAGGAGTTACACAGCAACCAGTACTGTTAGACGATAACCAATTCATTCATAATGAACCGTCTAAAGGATCAACTGTTCAAGGAGCATTTCTGCTCTTAGTTTAACTTTTCTATTTGTCAAAACTGGCTCGGAGAGATTTATTCAGCTGTTTGCGACAATTCAGCACCAATGACATTGGGAACAAATGGGAATAAAGAATAAAATCTGTGTCTCTAGCACTACATGCAACACCTGTGTCCAACTAGACTTACAACAGTCTGACTAGCATCTACCTGTACTGTCCCCTATTGTTTGATTCTTTGCTGTAGAATAGAATAGAATAGAATAGAATAGAATAGAATAGAATAGAATAGAATAGAATAGAATAGAATAGAAAGAATAGAATATTCCTATGACCCTGGCAGCTTATGACGGTCTTTAAACCTGTTCCTCTGGAACATCATTTCTTATTCAGGAAATGAACAAGCCAGTTAAGTCTACACTTGTTGCAATATCCCAGTTTGGTTTCAGGTTACTCATTTACACAGATGAGGACACAACTTTAAGCCTGGCAGGTGAGAGGCATGCAGAGCTGTGAGTATTTCCTGTTGTATGAAAGTAGAAGTACAAGTTTCTTTCCATACACACTTTCAGTGATTCTTCTATTCTCCATTTCTAAAGCTTGCGTTGCACATTACAAAACATGAATTTCAGGAATTTAGGTCCTTCTGACGTATCAAATCATTTTAAAGAGCTATCAATTTGATGAGATCTACCTCAAGTGGCCACTTTAAATCAGCTCCTGCAGGTCGACCTCTGCCTGGTTGGTATCACATCCTTACTAAGAGAGTTAAATAATTATGTGTAACTTATATCTATCTTTAAATGTAAATAAGGATGCTACATTTAAAAATGAAAAAGGAAAACACTTGTTGATTTTATTTATTTATTTTTTAAGAAAAAACAGGTTTATAGTACAGTATAAACTGATGTACACAATGTACGTATTAATACTAAACACAGTATACTGACAGTGACAAACAACAGACAGATAGATGAGTGTGAAGGTGTGCACATGGCGTGTTTAGGAAGGAACCCAAATGTTGCCGTGTGTGTCAGGTGCTTGGTTGTATGGGATGTTCCAGATCCAAGGCTGGTCTGAAGTCAGAAAAAGGAAAAAAATTAGTAAATGTAAAGGTTCTGTGTGTAAGAATTACTGACATCCAAGACGGGATAAGAAAATACTTGAAATGCAAAGCAAAGTTTTGAATGGATGGTAGCATTAAGTGGCCTAAGCTCTTTCAGACATTAACATATTTTATTATTATTAATATATACTATATACACACAAAACCTGTATCTGGACAGGTTGCACAGATAGATGTATTGTCAACATGGGAAGTACAGGTAAGTGCAATATCTATGCAGAGCTTTAATTAAAACCTAGATTCCTATGAAGTCTGGATGTTGCTGAAACATAAACGAAACAATAAATCAGTATACAATGATTTTTACATCATTTCAGCCTATATCCAACTGAATGCTCTAATGTTCAAACTGATTAACTTTATTGGTTTTTATTTAGATATTTTTTTATTGTGATGCTGGATCAGCCAGTGGGATTATTTGCATGCGAGTGTTTCATTCTCTGAGTAATAAACATCTCCTGATACAAATGCAGTTGGGAAAAAAACCCACTAGATTTGTCATCAGTTCATTAAAATATGGCTCGCTGGGGGACTTTAAATGGCTGCTAAATGAAGCGATGGGAGTGAATAATTGGCCAATACTGCAAGTTACAAGATTTGAATATTTTCTCAGGTACATGTGTCGTCAAAACGCTTGTAGAAAAACACTAAACCCCACAAAATATCCCCTTGCCTTCCATTATCGCACCTTTAAAGGAATATTTTACCTTAATAAATTTATATAACACAAAATATATTCTACTGTCAGCTTGAGATAGATAATATTTTATTTTCCTTCTTTTTTAGTGTATGGTCTATTATCTGAAATAAAATAAATTGAAAAAGAAAATTCAGATAAGTAGAGTCAGTATTTTAGGATAGTTTCTTCCTTCAGTTATTTGTATAAACTTAATTAAAATATTTAATCTGCATGTTTAAAAACAACTATTTTATATTTTGGGGGACTTTCAAACAACGTACTGTAGAAGGATTAGTTAATTTTTGCCTTTGTGTGCAGACATTTCTGAATAGGATAGAACATTGCTGGAGTATTAATGTAAAACATTTACAGTAAAACATTACATCGGGACTGGCTACAGATCCTTTGGAGCCTGTGGGCTCCTTGCAGATTACTTATTACAGACACCATCAGATCATGCCAGGTTGGTATTTCTCAAAGTGACGTTATGTAATTACCAGGATGCCGGTTTTTCCAGCAGAATATTGTGTTGCAACATGAAGGGCAGTGTTACCCATCCTCAGCTTGTGAGTGGCTTCAGTGCTGTGACTAATCAGAATCAGGCCTAAAGCCTGCCGATGGGAGACGAGGCAGCTGTACAGATGCAAATCATTTCCATGTATTTTGGGACTTCCTTACACTCCAAATTCCCAGACTTCCTATCAGAAAGGCATCCAAAGAAAGGAAACAAATGTCTCCAAACTTGCAAACTGGGTCATGTTTTGTTCTTGTGTGAAAACAGCTCAGTCTGAGTCAAACGGAGCAAACTTGAAGAGAAAATCCATGTTGGAAACAACAGAAATCTGAATCTTTATCTGTTTAATCTTACCGCTGGACGTAAACTCTGCAGGGCTCTTTTGGCTCATAAAAGCTGGTCATAAACTAAGGTAATGGTAATTATACATCCCTGTTCACCATCCAGGGATGAGTCTCTGTTAGATGAAAGGTACCAGAGAGTTTCTGTGGTAATATCTTGTGGTAAAGGGATTGATGGTAACAACCCCATTGATTCTTTTAAAGGTTAAAATGAAGATCTTATCTGTTCCTAAAATCAAAATCTGTCCCTCCCCCTCATAGTTCTGACTGATCAGACACATGAACAGTTTTTCCAAACTGCAATTTGTAATACTTGTTCATTTTTACTTTTCAATTCAATTCAATCCAACTTTATTTGTATAGCGCCATTTCACGACAATGTCGCCTCAAGGCGCTTCACAGAGATAATTAAAAAATAGCCTTATATAGGGAACCAGCAAGATTGCATCGAATCTTGACTTTGATCTAGATTTGATGCAATCT
>JBAMHX010000001.1:29492586-29511144 GCA_037177515.1 Pseudomugil tenellus
GGGTTACAAGGACAGGAAAGACAGATTAATATACATTACAGCTTCTATCCAGGAAGACCTGCAGATAAAGGAAAATATGATGTAAAACCTGCAATAAAAAGGAAGAAATGAGAAATAAAACCTGCAAAAAAGGAGAAATAAGAAACTTTTCTGCTGAATGAAATCTTTTCCATTCACATGAAGACTCCTTTGATTCCAAGCTTTTCCTCAGCAGGTGTTATGTGCTTCATCTTTTAAAATAATATAATATAAAAGCAGAAAAACTATACCTTTTTGAGAGTAGCTTGTTGGAGGAAGGTCAAAGGGCACAAGGAAACCAGAGGTGGATGAGGAGACAGGAAATGGACTTTTATCAACAGGGAACGTCTTCATGTTCTGAAAGGAGAAAACATCCGATCACTGCACGGCAGCTTTGTAGATACAAGATACAATAAGCGTTTTCACTTATTTTCAGACGTGCATTTTTAAGGGATGAAAACATCTGGAGGTGTGTACAGTTTGAACACATATACTCAGAGGAAATACACCACCTTTAATCCACGGACTACTTACGAAGGCCGATGGGACGTAGAGCACTCCCAGCTCGTACGAACGCACCATTATCTGAGTGTTGTTCTTCTCTAGTGCACCCCACGCTGCCTTGGACAGGTTCGCACTGACACACAGCACACATCCCAAACAGTTCACACAACATCTTATTTATCCGATTTTGAGGACTACAAATCAGACAACCTAATTGGGTAAACACCTTGTGACAAGGAACCAGGCAAGTTGTGCGAAATCTGCAGAAACCCTCATGTACGTCTTGATGTGTGGCATGGCGTGACTCCTTCCTGTCGTATCTGCCTTCCAGCGACTGAAGACACACAAAACACACTCAGTGCTCCAACAACGGTTTTAGGTGAAGCAGGAGGTTTTGCAGGAAATGCTGTGCAAACTAAATTAATCCGCAAATCTTTCCCAATAATTCACATGCCAAATTTAAAGCAGATGTAAAGATGTATAAGTTAAAACAACGAGAAACAGAAGGATAATTTAATCTGTATTGGATGTTAGATGAGCGAGTTCGTCCTAAGCAGCAACAGCCGAGTAACTTCTGGACCCAAACTCTCCTTTTGATGTCAAAGCAAGTTGTTTATCGCATCAGCGGTTTGTGCAGATTTGTCAGTAACAAAATAAAAAGTGGCAGTTAATCTCACCAAATGAGGAGAAAGGACTGTAATAACAATAGCTTACAGGAAAGGATGGCAGAAGTGAACTTACTGGAAGTACGAGTGGAGCCAGAGCTGTTTCTGAGCTGTCTGGATGCTGTAAGGAAGAGAGCCTCCGGCTGGAGGGACAGACACAAGCAAGAAAGATCAATCAAACTTAAACTGTATCAAATTACAACCTTCTGTTGAGACACTGTGAAAAATTGGACGTAAAGCAGAATTTTAAAGGAGCATTAGCATTTTACAAAGTCATGGAAAGTTGTGGAAAATTGGGATTCGTCTCTGTATCTAAGACAACATCCTGATCCCACATCAGTTTTTCCCAACTTTTCTGACTCCACCCAAGTCATACTGCAAACACCCCCTTAGTCCATGTGTTGGTGGTTCCCCAAAAGTAGAACGAGCAAAATGAAAATCATTTTAATTTAATCTCACTAACTAATCTCAGGCTATTTATTCTCTTTAATTTTAACTAAATATAAATATGTTACCATGGAAGTGAATAAGCAACGAAAATAAATAAATACTCCATAGAAAAAAACAAAAACTGAAGCTACTTTGAATAACTTTAAATAGAGAAAACCAGGAATAAAACACTGAAAAATAACTACATCATCATTCAACTGAGCTTTAATTTGACACGAGCTTGCTTATCTTTGATAAGCTCTGATACATCCAGCCTGTCATACGTCTAATGAAACTAATTCCTAGTTAAACCAATAAAATAATAATCCTATTGTTTAACAGCTGTCTGTGTTTGTGTAAATCAATATGGTTTAAAAACACGTTGCCTTTATTTACCCATCTTACATTATCGTTTTTTATACTGGTGGCCTTTAAATTACAGTAACTAACAAAAATGTGTTTAATTCAATCAAATATTGCGTCTGAACAGTTTGCAAATCATTGCCGTCTGTTTATTTCCTCATTCCATAAAACATCCCAACTTTTTGGGAATTAATAAATGACAATGCAAATTATTTTTACCATGATCGCATTGTTTGCTGACATCAACTTACTCTTCAAACAAATAATTAAGAGGAAATAAAATGATTACCTACCTGGATATCCTTCTAAGCTCATCCTCACATCTTCTACTGATGGATACAGCTGCAAAACAATGTCAAACTAGCTTCTTCATTCAGATAATTCATTTGGACAAACATGCCAATTACAAGATGTTTAGTTCTCCAGAATATTTTACCAAACTTTACCCAGTAATGTAAGTTAAACTAATCTATAAAACATACCAGATGCATGGGGGGGTCTGGGCGAAGGGAGGACTTCCCTAGTGTAGTCAGCGTGCGCTGAAATTCCCCCGTTAACCATTTAGTTTTATCCAGTCCCATGGAGCCGATGCTGGAGAACTGGCCAATCACAGGCCACGTTTCCTCGCCAGGAATAGGAGTTGTGTGTTCGTACAACAGCTTCCAGGAAGAAGGGAAAGGAACCGCTTTCACTTGTCATAGTTCTGTATTTTAGATGAGCAGAAGGGAAAAAGGAAGTCTTCCTCACCTTCCGCAGCCTCAGGTGTCCCCAGCGCTCCATGTCTGGGCCGACATACCTCCCTGGGGTTGAGCCGACCAAGTAGACCCTGATTACAGAACAGTTTAAATAACGCTGCTGTGATTTCAGCCGCTTCATTCGCACTTCAGACTGTCAGCGTTTACCTCGTCTCCGACAGGTCGTGCTCTCTGATTCGCTGGATCCACTCTTCCAGTTCTGGTGCCCGGTACGATGAAAGGTACTCCAGCAGGTCCCTCTTAAAGAAGGTGGGTGACTCACCTGCGCTCTCACTGCTCCCTTTTGGTAACCGTGGAAACAGCGGGCTCATCCACATCCTAGTTTGGGAACAAAAATAAGAAACAGAGGAGATCAAAATCCAAAGCTGTTGTTCACTATGAGGAGCGCTTCTGTTCATCAGCTCGACCAACACGCTGTGAGGCCGCACCCCCCCTTAATGAAGCTGTAAAGACCCACCCTTGTGTCTTCTGGTACCAGTCTGCTCGTATAAGGTTGGAGGTCAGAATGATGACTCTGAAGCCTTCCTCATACAACAGCAGCATCATCTTCCTGAAGAGAAACAAGACAGAGAGATTTCAGTCAAACCCACGCTGCACTTAATTTAATTCTACTTCTTTATATAATCTTAACAAAGACGTATCAGCTGAAACTGGATTAATGGGAGACAGAGAAACGCTTACGTGTGGTGAGTTCCAAAGGCAATATCCAGCTTGGCCTGTCAACACAAACATTAGGATTTATTACAAAAAGAGTGAATCATTCTAAATATTTCAAAGTGACCAACCCGAAAACACCCCCCATCGCTTTGTCTGGAGCTACAACTATATCAGAGATCCATTCAGATGTGATTTTGTTCTCCGAACCAGCTCAGAGTAGATGCATCCAGCCTCTTAGCGTTCAGTATCAAACAGCTTTTCTGTGTGGAGTTTGCATGTCCTCCTCATGTACCTACAGGTTTTCTGCAGGTGGTTTTCTCCCACATTACAAAGACGAGCATGTTGGGTTAAGTGAAATATTCACTAAATTCTCCCATTAAAAATGTCTGACCAGTTCTCCACACAAATGTTTCACCATTAAAAATGTCTGATATTATCAGCATATCAATATTATTGGCCGATATGAGCAATAAAATGTGATAACAGACATCACCTGTCATTACTTTTTTTTTTAGGACAACCTTTTCAAACCGTTTATTGTCTTATACACGCATTGACCGCAATGAATGCTTAAAGTTTAAAGAATAAACTAATTTAAGAAGAAGCGCATGCCAAATGAGTAAACATAAAACATAAACTATTAGTAATCTATGTACAGAAGAGGGCAGTGCGCTACATTATTGTGGAACGTGTTCATCCGCAGTACTGTGTTTTTTTCCAACTTTAACCATTCACGGTAAAAATACGGATTAGTTAAATGTATGTAGTTACGAATAAAACTGATATTCTTGGTACTGTGTGGTACTCTAAGACATTATAACACAAACTTAACTAGTTTTATCATAAAGCTGTACAACCAACGCTAAAACCAATCTTAAACACGGCACAGCAAGTAGCAGAGTGCTGGACTGGCTCGCTCCATCCTCTACATACAGACAGTATCAACGAAAATACGGCTAAAGAAACGCGTTTTTTTTTTACTCCTTCTCTATTTTAACCAAAAACTGATAGTAAACATATTATTTGTTGTCAGGAAGTTGTGTAGCATTGGCAGAATATAACATTACATGTTTCCTTTAAGAATTTAGGAAGAATTCATCTGTGTCCAGACTTTATATGATGTAAGTGGAACACTTTTTAACTGTAAACCCACATCGATGTGACATCTGTTTCCTGTTGTACCTGGCAGAAGCGAACATGTGGAAAAGGCTGAGCCTGCTGCAGCAAGCGCGCTTTGGCTTCCCTCTTATCTCCATGGACAATCAAAACTGGACGATCTCTGAAAACAAAAGCCCTCTTTAAACTGGAAACACACCCGCTCATTTTCACTTTGCTTTTTTAAATATTAGTCTTTGGTTTCAGTCTAATCAGAGTGCTGCAGATTTCACAATTTGGACTTTTCAGACACCTTCTAAAGGCTGTAGAAGAAGCAGGACTCACCTAAACTCTGATGGGTACTGCTGAACCATCCAAGCAATATCGAAGCAATAGTTAAACTACAAAGAAAGGGAGAAACTGTTTTTAACAGCGGAGCGATGAAACGTGCCACAGCGATGAAAACGGATTACCGCCATGCAGCTATCTCATGCAGAATAAATAGAGATGTTATTTATTCTGATGGGTTTGGAACATTTTTTATTCACTTTGTGAGTGGTGCAGAAAATATTATGCAAACTGGTTGCTCACCTGAGCAGACTCCTTTAAGGTACCAAATAATGGAGAGAGAATATCTGCAATGAGAAGGAAAGTTCATGTCAGACAAACGTGTAAGTTATTTGTGTCCTCAACATTGAGTAGAAACACGGGGAATGAAAACTTTTATGAATGGCTTCCCTTCTTATCACACTGGTTCAGTCTGTGGAGCACTTCCACAGCCGACTGAATGCTGGGAATTAAGCCTCTCGCAATAAGTCAAATTAGTTGCACGATAAGAAAAAGTGAGCGTAATAAGTTTCCTGGATGCAATCATTTTAGTTTAGATTGCAAAATGTTTCACTTCGGTGCATCATAGTACACGACAGCAGTCAGAGGCAGCGGTGCCTTCGTCTACAACGTTGCCTTTAAGATGACAAACTTAAGATCAAACATGCATTTAGTTTTAATCTGGCACCTTTTATATGTAGTGTAGTTAAAACATGACCCTTTATAGGAGCAATACGATGTAACTGCTGACTGGAGGACGAACTCCAAGTGTTTAAAGACCAGATATGTTCCACAAAACCAGACTGCTGAATCCCTGGAAAGTAGTCTGCACATCAAGATAAATGTTCTTTCAAAATGAATGTTTATTCTTTGAACGGGTAGATTTTACTTTATTATTGCATTATTATCATATTAGTTGAAAACAATCTAAAAATTACAGTAATCGTTTAGCGCAATATTATCATTAATCGTTTTATTTCTGAGACAATTAATCGCACAGCAAAATTTGTTATCGTGACAGGTCTACATTAGGGACGCACGATATATCGCTGCTATTATCGGTATCAGCAGATATTTTTCTATTTTTCAAATATCTGTAAACTGGGCCGATATTATCAACAGATATTTATTTAGTATGTCAGTACATATAATTTCATACTTAAACACAGATACTTATGTAGATAAGCCGTACATCTGTTAGTAAATCTTTAAGGGAAGCACTTTATTTGAATAACCACATTTTTGTGCTTATTCTTATGTGGTTCAAATTCAAAATTTCAGCTTTAACTTTAAAATTTTCAGTGATTTAAACCATTAAACCTTCAAAGGACATTACAAAATTCAAATATTCTTTTCTTTTTGTTGAAATGAATATTTGAAAATTTCAAGAACCAAAACTGTTTGTTTGGTGTCACAGATACACCGGAGCTTCTTAAATATCAGTTTTTCATCACTGCAGATTATAGTAAACATAAAAATATCGGTAACTTATCAGTTATCGGTCATGACAGGCAGAAAAATATCGGTTGAAATTTTTCATGTCGTTCATCGCTAATATCCATGTCACCTCTGATGTGCAGGGCTCCTCTGTTGTACTTCCTGTCCAGGCCTGTGACTTTGTTGAGGTAGAACCTGTACGTGTCATTAAGACAAGGAGTGCAGGACTCAAAGAAGTCCTCTGGCTCGTCAATGTAATACAGTCGCCCGTGAGGACTTGGAGGACGCTCGCTCTCTGCTTTCGGTTTCTTCGTCTTGGGGCTCGGAGGCTTACGTTTCGGCACGTTAGTGTTTCTCTTCGCATCCCCATCATCTTCATCGCTATCTGAAAGCGCCCAGCCTGTGCTGCCCGACTCCTCTTTCTTCCGTTTTCCAGCCAGTGCTGGGCTAGTTCCATGCTTGGCTGGATTTGACTGGTTCAAAGTGACTGATTGTTTGGCCTCAGAGCTGATAAGGAGCGAGGAAACAGGAGATCTGGCTGGTTCTGATTTCACCTCCACAGGAGCTGACACCGGTCTGGAAGAGAAAGACTTTTGAGAGCTGTGATTGAGCTGTGATTTGGATTTAGCTGCCTGATGGGACTGTGGGACTGTGGTCCCAGAAGGAGGAAGGCCCTCATCATCGTCATCACTGCTGGAGATGGTCCACTTGCCATGCTGACTGTCCTGAGACATGCCTGAAGAGACACAGAATGAGATGAGAGGGTGAAACCACAAGTCGATAAGACGACTATGCATACAGGGACAAACTGATTAATGTAGTCAATATTTTTTAAACTTCAGTAGAAAGAAAAAAACATTTTCAAAGGAAAAAAACAACAGGTTAATTTTTATTAATTCTATGGTGAATAATTGCAGACGAAAATTATATTGAAAGAGAAATATTTTATTCTAATAAGATCAATAAAAGAGGACGAAATGCACTATTCATGTTGTCTATAATGGTCTAAATATAACATGTGCATATAGACCTGCAAAAAAGGGAAGGAGAAAAAGTCACGAGAAACTTGCATCAAGATGAATGAAAAATCTTTACTTTGTACTAAGTAATGAGAAACTCGTTTACAAATGAAAGAGGAGATATTGTTACTTTGAGCGAAACTATTTTACTGACCGAGCGTCGTTTTTGGTTCACTAAGTCAGATAATAAGGCAGCGAAAGAGATTAACCTCAATGTAGATGAAGATAATTATCAGCCCAATGCAAAGAAACTTTCCTCTGAACGCACAATAAACAGTGTGCAGGATGAGGAGCACAAGCTAAATAGTTCCGGCTGGAAACACAAACCCCATTTCCAGGTTCCGCGCCACAAAAGCGGATCCGAGCAGCGAACCAGCTGTCATTCAGTGTTTTATGTTTTTCTTAATTCATTGTTAAAATGTAATGAAATATATAAGTTTCTGTTAATTTATTACTGGCAGGAGAGTTTCTTCTGAATGAACGGAACTACAACTAATAAACTTAGATATTTTGTCAATTATTGCAAACTAAATAATAATAATAATAATAATAATCATAATTATTATTATTATTATTATTATTATTATTATTATTATTATTATTATTATTATTATTATTATTATTATTATTATTATTGAGAAGAAAATTAATAAATGCCACATGAGACTCCACCTTTTTATGTGTAAACTTTCAAACATCACTAATCAGTCTTGACAATCAAGTGTTTAGTTAAAAATTAAAATTATATTTCTCACCTAACCTTGTGGGTTTTTTTCTTTTCATAAAAGCAAGAGATATAATTTCATTCCATTTGACGGTATCTAAATTTCAGAACTGTCCAGGTATTAAACATGGCATTTTTTGTCACTAATTACAAAAATTACACATTTGTATAAAAGGATATTTAATGCACATGACAGCTTTTTTTCACATGAGCTGTTGCATACAATTGAATTTCTGCCCAGTTTGTATTATTATTATTATTATTATTATTATTATTATTATTATTATTATTATTATTATTATTATTATTATTATTATTATTATTGTCTTTCTTATTATTACTAATTTAACAATCATCTGAATATAGCCAATTACAAGACGAGTATTGAAAATGAGTGAAATGGAAACCAATGAACAATTTTTTTTAACATTTTTTTTTTTGTAATTTGAACAATTTTCGAGAAAAAAAAACTATTCTTTAAGACTACCTAAAAATTTACAGGAAAGAGTGGTATAGTTGAAGCAAAATATTTAAACAATATAAATAATTAAAGTGCCTCAAGACCTTTGCAGTGCACTGTATGGGGAATAAAGATGGTGATGTCGAACATATAAGAAAAATACTAATTTCTTTATTTTATTTTCCATACATGCCGGTTGTAGGTAGGAAAGAACCAATTTGTTGTTAGTCAACCGCTAATAAACACATTTTAATCCATCTGTAGTCATCCTCTCATTTAAGCCACAACTAAAAACGTTTCCACTCCTGGCCTGTTGGGGGCAGTGTTGCACTTGTGGTTGGTGAAAACAACGTCGTGAAAACAAAGGTGTCTCCTTCTGGCTTCTGTGTCTCGTGCAGCGTGGAGAGAAGTCCTGACTGTGGGTTAATTTTACTGGGGTCTAAAAATCCGTCTCTAAAATCGGAATAAAAGATCTGCCAGTATGGCGCTGAATCTAGTCATTAATTCAAGCAACCCGCCTTTAGGTGAGTTGAATTCTGAGAATGATTTATAAATGCAAGCTTTCGTTATCTGCTGTCAATCTCGCACCCGGTTACTGTAAAGTCAGCTGATATAGCTATTAGCAAGTGCAATCACAACAAATATGAAAAGCTTTTTTACTTTAGGTTTATGTAAAAAGGACAACCAGGTAACCCAGACTAAGGCATTTAGCATAGCACATTTCTGTAGTAGTACAGCTGTAAATATGACAAAAACTATTATGAAGTTTTGATTTATTATCATACCTGTTTAAGTTACTTTAAATTTAGACTCGTGTATTTATTTAAATAGAGCATTTTTGGATAAATACTTGAACTTTTTATGAATAGTAATAGTGAAAGTCTATGTTAATATATCGTATTACTCCTGTTGGGTGTTGTATTGCAACAAACCAAGCTATGGTTGTCGGCGTGGCAGTCAAAACCACAATATGTGAGAAGGATGTAAATGTGTCCTTTTTATTAATCTGTTACTTTAAGATTTGCATGTCGACTTTTACTGTAAAACCCACACAAATTTAGTTTATTACGTGGAACAGCTTTTATTAATTTGAGAATTACACACAGTAATGGGATCATTCATTTGAAGATCGCTGGCACTAGCTTAGCCTTGTTAGCTCGACTTGGTAGTCGTAGCTTTTTGTGGAATGTTGTATTTTGCTATTGTTTTTAAGGGTTTATAACTTGGTGCATTGCCACAATATTTTGAAGCACATTAAAGTGTGTATTTTAAACGCTTTTCTTTATATATTATACATAGTTTGTCGTAGAATTAGCTAATTTGTCATGACTAGCCATGACAGTAGTTAAAACAGCGCCCTCTAGTGGCCATTTTAAAATACCAGGCTGATGCAAGCATCCTGTAACGTGGATTGCGGGATGGGAAGAATGCATTATTTATAGTTACAAGTTTCTATTTCGTTTTCTTGGCCCCAGCATATTTACTAGAATAGGCAAATCAAAAACAAAAATCTGATTTGTTGACAGAAATGTCTATTCCTTTTGCATCAAACATTATTATATGCAGATGAAAGGCGGTATGGCAAAGAGAATATACATATCACCAGGAAATTATTTTAACAGTACTGTTTTAATCTAAAATATAAGATTTCAAACTAAAGAAAATGAAATATGAAAATGTTTCTGTTACGACTATAAATATTGTACAAAAAGAGTAAAATAAAGTGTCACATATACAACTTAGTTTATTGTCCTGCTATTTATGATATATAACAACTCTTTGCATTGACTTGTTGCTTAACATTAAAACTGAATTACTGATTGTGAGTGATTGAAAATTAGGTGAACTGTGCTTTACGCCACAGAACTAGTTCTGCTGGTTTCCAGATTTACATCTTGAAGCTTATCTTTCTCAAACACTTGTACTTCCGATTGGAGGATTACCTGTTTATGAAGCCACTTTATTTTTTTTTTTTTTTTTGCTCTGTAAAGGGAAAAAGACAGAAATAATGTTTTTTTTCTCATGCCGGCAGGGGCGCTTCTGGCTGCAGAGCATGTGAAGAGCGCTGTGCAGGTGTCAGTGGAGGAAGGCAAAGACAACAAGCTTCACATCTCCGAGTAGGTGTCATCATTATAAAATATGAATAATTGATAAATAAAAAGGAAAATTGCGATATGATTATTATATGATTATTAAGTTAATGTTGCATTCTTTAAACAATAAAATGTGCACGTGAACACACAGGATGTCTTTGCTGTTCTTTTCTCTTTTCAGTTCAGTCCAGTTCAGTGATGGAAACTCCATCAGCCGATACCTGGCCCGGGTGGCTCCTGCTTTCGGCCTTTATGGAGCCAGCATGATGGAGCAGACTGAGGCAAGCATCTGCTTTTCTTTGATAAACTTTGCAGCGGCTTTGGATCTGCTGTTCTAATCAGAGACTGTATCTTCAGGTGGACCACTGGCTGGAGTTCAGTGCTCTACGTCTGCGTGATCAGCCCAGTCTGGCTGCAGCGCTGGGTGAACTGGACAAGGCCCTCTCCCTACGGACCTTTCTGGTTGGACATGCCCTCACCCTGGCTGATCTGTCTGTCTGGGCTGCCCTTAAAGGTAAGTGACATCCAGGATATACCTCTTTTTCTCTTTCATTTTTTAATTGAAGTCTTTGTAGATCAATATTTAAGACACAGCACATCAGGTCACGTTTCTTTCCTTTGCAGATAATGGCAAATGGCAAAGCCAGGGCAAGTCTTTCCCCCATGTCAGCCGCTGGTTCTCTTTCCTGAGCTCACAGGTTCCCTTCTCCTCTGTCGGCAACAAGTACGCCAGTAAGAAAGCTCCAATGACCAAATCAAATGTAAGTTTTAACAGAAAACACAGTTTCAATTGTACACATGTCAGAAAAAGTCATCCGGTCCTGACCGGCATGGTATTGTATTATGTTAGACCAGGACAGTCTCAAAAAGAGTCCCTGAAGCTTCACCTTTGATCCAAGCTGATGATCAGAAAAACTACATCTTGAGCTCTACAGGCTTCAGCTAACATGCTAAGAGTTAAAGTTTATAACGTAGCTGCTGTGGATTATTTGGAAGGGTTGCAGGAGAAAACTATTGGACAATGACAGCATGGCTCAGCGTAGCTACGTTTCTTCTGAACAAAGCACAAAACATGTTTGACCATTAGCCAGCAACAGTATATAAGCACAAAGACCTCACACAGCTTCTAAGTGGAGGTGTGATGATCTGGGTTTATTTAGAAGCCATGGGACCTTGTTTCGATGAGCTGATCGTTGATTTCTGTGTAGTAGGGCTGCATGATTCTGAGAAAACCCTGCGATGTCAACTGTCTCGAACAGCGCTTTAAGCTATGATGCATTCCTGCCATCTTGTTGGTGAACCTGCACTGATCTGATTAATTTTTGTGAATGTTACAAGTCTGGTTTTTGTCTTTGAGTTAATCTTAGTGTTTGCTTGCATGTGCGGTGCTCGTAAATGTTTCCTCATTATGTTTTGTGTACAACTGCCTGCATTGGCAAAGTAGATGTTTTACCTCCTCAGCCATGTTTGCAGATTGTAGATGGACAGATGCACATGAGTCCATTTGCTTCCCACATTGCAGGACTTGAAATATAACCACTGCACATACATACATTGCGATGACAATAAAACTATATATTGTGCAGCTGTACTCTGTGTAGCAAAGTATTGTAGTATTAAAAATGTGATTTTATACAACAGAACAATTATCCCAAACACAGCAGTAAATGTACAGAGCTGCTGTTGCAGTGGTTCAGGTAAAATCTGGATTTCAGCCTAACTGTAATAAAGTGATAATAACTTTAAAAAACTCTGCATACCATGGATTATTTTATTAACTGGGGTTATTATTTATATTAACATATTATTTAAGGATATAAATACTGGGAAGGAATCTGGTTCATATACTCAGACTAGCAACCGGGGCTGGATTTCACCACCATGTTTCTTGATCGATTCGAGTCAGCTGTTTGCTCTTCCTAAGCTGCACTCTTATTTTTAAAGCGATAAAAATACAAAATGGATGAAAAATAAAGCTTCTTCCAGGATTGTATTAAGGTACAATTAACACTAATAAAAGGTTAAAAGCTCATAAAAGTCCATTTTGCATAATACGGGACCTTTTAAATCCAGTTCGATTTCAGTTTAATTGTCAGATATTAATGTGAGCCGGTGTTTTTCCTGAATGTTAGAGGTCTTTGGACAACTATTTTATAAAATAATCTGTTTACATAACTGTGAGAGTAGGATATTGGAGTAAAAAAATGACCATATTTTCACGACCACACATTAGGTGCATCGGGTTTTATGGCACGTTAAAACATACATGTTTACCTACGTGATTTCTAATATCACAGCCTCCAACCTCCTCCTTCCCATCACAAATGAGTAACATTAGAAGGCAGCAACACTTACCAGATTCAGTGTTGTTGGAGTTTTAAACTTTCTGCACAGTATCGTCCACCATGGACAAGAGGTTTTACTTAACCGCAACAGAGTTCATGGCGCCGGTTGTTTTGTGCTGTTCATCGCGATCAGAATTCAGGATGTGATAAAAGTGGGTTTCTTTTGGGTCGCTCGTCGCTGCTGCATCCCAGCTTCCTTTTCTGATCGGTGAATCTTTTTAAACTTTATTTAATTTGTTGATTAGCTTGTCAATGCGACAGCCAGCTCTGCTTGCTGCTGCAGCTGCTCTGATTTGCTGTTTTATTTACTTTGGGTCACTGCCAAGAAACACAAGTCTTCTCCTGCCTTTGCTTCCTGGCAGAGATCCAAAGTAAACATTTATTAAGCTGTTGGTCCATGTTCATTTGCTTCACTTGTTTTTTCACAGCGACCATACTTCCTCCTTTTCTCATGCTGTCCTCTCCTACATATGCTTTCCTGAAGTCACACAACAACACATTCTGTTAGACGGCATGTCGTCACTATAATGTATTTGCCATGGCAACCGAAGGCGCCATCTTTGTCTAGGGGTAAACAACGTGTTAGTCTTATTCAGTTATATGTGTTTGGCTCAGTGTAGGTTAATTTAAATTGCATAAATATGGATTTATGGATCTCATTGTAATGTGACAGTTTCTTGATAGAACAAGATATTAATCTCATTAAATCGGGAAACTTTAGAGGATGGTTTCTTATTATAACGAGATGTGTAACCCTAACCCTAGTTTCCTGTGTGGAAATGCGTTCTTCCGACAGATTTCGACTTATTAAAACGCGCCAGTCTTCATCTTCTCGCTTTTCCCTCCGGACCAGAATCAAAAGTTCCCGGAGAAGCAATGTTATGTTTAAAAATATCACTTTATAACGAGATAACTGTGTCACTTAGATGAGGAAATATATGGTATATTGTTGTACGATCCATTAGCAGGGCCAAAAGTGAAATACCCCGATCAGAGTTCATCTAAGATGCACAGCCAGACTTTTTAAAAACACCTCAAGAAGGAAAAAGGAAGCGAGGTTAAAAGACATTCGTGTCTACTGTTTATGGTGCTCTGAAGGTGACCGCTAACTGTTAGCTAACATTTAGCCTAAATACAGCTGGTCTGACTCGTTGTAACTAAGACATCTTGGGTTCTTTTCAGCCCTAATCTTATTATTAAGTTCACATATTATTATGTATAGAATGTGACTGTGCACTTACCGGATGTAAAATAAAGGCCACAGACGTAGGTATAGTGAGACTTTGGTTGCCACAACTTTTCAACCATCTCCATTACGTTCGATCGTATTTAAGCATCTGTTGACGGCGCTCAGCCACTTATCTCTCCTAACTCCACGTAACGGTATACGATGGTACTTGGTCTTGAACCGCTTGTTTTTAAAAGAAAAAAAATAGATGTGTAGCCGACCACAAACATGATTTTACACTGTGTCCTCTATAGTGTTGCTAGGGTCTGTTTCCACCACGCTAAGATGGCGAGCTACGTTGCTATGGAATTATGTCAAAATGTCCCGGATGTCCATCTAAGAGAATTAGGCGCACAGTACCATGGGGCGCTCCACACATTTAGGAGAAAATTTAAGACTTTTAAGTGTGCCCTATGGTACATTTGCTGTGATAATTCAGTTGTGGTTTCATCAGTGCTTTTCTAAGAAAGAACATGTCGTCATGTATATAAGCTAATATCCAGCCGAGCATCGGAAAGTCACCCAAGAGCCGCAACAGTGTTGTCACAGGAAAAGGACATAACATTTTTAAGCTTAATGAAATTAAATTAATGTAATGAAAAAAACTTTATTAACCCTAGAGGGAAATTAAAAAATAGATTTTCTTTATGAAACTATATTAGATATTAAAGCTGGACAATATGGCACAAACTTGTAGGCCTATCGCAAAATATTTTAAAATTTTGGTTGATAATACGATATAATATCAATATAACCAAAAATAATTTTTAAAAAACTGATACCAGTGTGTTGCAGCTCTTGCTGTTAGGCTCGAATCAGCTGCTTTATGAACGCCACTCAGTGAAACAGTGTTATAATTTACTATCATTTATGTTGAAATATTAGAAATATGCTCAAAACTCATGTCATTATTATTGAGTGAAATTTATATTGCGATATATAATAATATTGAGTTGTTGTCCAGGAATTAATTAAATTCCAGCTGAACTGAGTGAACGTTGAAACAAGGAGCGAGCTGAAGCTCCATATGATGATGTGAGACTGAAAACATCCCACAAAAAACAATCACTTCAAGTTTTTGGTGCCAAACGTGGTTCCACAAGTTATTCCATCACAGGGTGTTATCACCTGTTGATGCTCCGTTTCTGGCTTAATCATAGTCCGAAAAATATATCATTTGACCAACAGGATTAATAGAATACATGTATATCTGTGTAATCAATGGCATAGAGGATTATGTGCCATTATTCATCTGTGGTTGTATTAATCACTTTTATAGATCTGGTAAGGACTAAAAAATAGTTTATTTTACTGTAATATGCGTGTTTCTTTTTAAAATAGGATTTAGCATGTGGTCTTCTAATGCATTTTATTGATTTTATCTTAATTTTACATGAAACCTTTAGTCTCTGTGTTGAAGCCAGTAAACCAAAAAAAAAGATGTATTAATATTATTATTCATGTGCACATCTGTTCATGTGCAGGCAGATGAGAAGAAGCAAGATGTTGGGAAGTTTGTGGACTTGCCAGGAGCTGAGATGGGCAAGGTGGTGGTCCGATTCCCTCCTGAAGCCAGCGGGTAAGGCTTGTTCTGGGTTTAGAAGAAGCTCCAGTTACTGTTTTGTCCCCGTCTGTCCTAACTGGGATCACCTTGTTGCTTCTACATGAGCAGGTATCTGCACATTGGTCACGCCAAGGCTGCGCTCCTCAACCAGCATTACCAGGTCACCTTCAAAGGCAAGCTGATCATGCGTTTTGATGACACCAACCCCGAGAAGGAGAAGGAGGACTTTGAGAAGGTGCGTTTGGTGCATCGTCTCCTTTCCACTCGCCGAAAGAGAAAGCCGACTTGTCTTTATGTTAAACACGCCACTTTGCCGCAGGTGATCCTGGAAGACGTTGCCATGCTCCAGATCCAACCTGACCAGTTCACCTACACCAGTGACCACTTTCCAACCATCATGAAGATGGGAGAGCAGCTGCTTGCAGAGGGCAAAGCCTACATAGATAACACCCCTCCTGAGCAGATGAAGCAGGAGAGGGAGCAGCGTGTTGAGTCCAAATGCAGGAGCAATAGTATGCCAAAGGAAACGCACCACATGCTCCTCTAAAAGCCAAAGATGGCCGAGGCAGACTCTAACCTGCGTCGTCTTCTCGCTCTCTTCCGCAGCCGTGGAGCAGAACCTGAAGATGTGGGCGGAGATGAAAGCCGGGACAGAGTACGGTCAGACCTGCTGCATGAGGGCCAAGATTGACATGAACTCTAACAACGGCTGCCTGAGAGACCCCACCCTGTACCGCTGCAAGAACACCCCCCACCCCCGGACTGGAAGCACCTACAAGTATTTGACTTTTATCATCCTTCAGCTGTGTTTATATAAACATAAATACTCAGATTGTAGCATCTTAGAAGAAGTTAGTGCAACATAAAGACATAATTGATGTTTGTGATTGGGTCCGAACTACAGGTACATCTACAGGTACATTGACAATCCTCTCAAGGCTGCGGTCACCCCTTTTGCTTTTCCCACCACAACCTTCCATTAATATGCTTGGATACAGCACTCTGAGATAAACCAGCTTCTTTAGAAATTACCTTTTGTGGCATTCCCTCCTTGTGGAGGGTGACAATTATTGCGGCCACCAAAAACGAAAACCTTAGCCGCTAAGAGTATGAGGTTGGGTCCTTGGGTTGTAACGTTGATGACGCGCTCGAAGGTTGTAAAAGATATACGCTGATATGCTTTTAGGTGATTTATTTGGTACTGCACAGAGCTATTTCAGCGTATTCAGGATGGGTTGTGAATTAATGAAAACCAGCGAATTAAACAGACTCGAGATGGTGACAGAATGGTGCGTGTAACCTGTGCGGATGGTGTGTGGAAAAACATGCGAAAAGCTGCGGTCAACAAAAATTACCGGCTTCCCAAACCCTGACTCTTTCCATCCGTATCAGTGGTGAGTGCACATCTTTATACACTTATGTGCCTGTACACGCCCACTCCCACGTGAATCACCTCTGCAACACACACACACACACACTATCTACTTCACCTATATGTCTCCTACAACAATGATTGTCTTCTGGACATCTATCAAGTCAGCAGTCTTCCCCATGATTGTGTCGCCATCTGAACCAGACTGAGAGCATTTAAAGGCTCGGGATACCTTTCCAGGGGTTTTGAGTTAATTAGCTGATCAGGATCTGGCTCTATGACTCTCCAACATGGAAGTTTTTCACAATATTCTAATTTTTTTAGCGACTGCATTTTGGTTTTTGGTATCTATAAGCCACAATTATCAATATTTCAAGGAATTAATGGTGGAAATGTTTGACTCTATGTGTAATGAATATATGATATATGGGTTTTACATATTAATATTCTAATTTCCTGAGATGTACCTGTATTGTATCATGGATGTGAACCAGTGTTGAAATGGCTGATTCCCACCGTTAGCTGCAGTCTAAGATGGCAGAGCTGGGGTCAGTCTGTGGATCAGAAACTGGGAAAATATCTCCCTATGTACATGGAGGAGAATAGAGTTGAGCAGAATCCTGATAAGCGCCTCAGAGTAACTGAAATGTGAACCACGGCTGTGTCAGAGTAAAATCTGCTGAAATACATAAAGGTAATTGTGAGTTAAGTTGTTACCTGGAAGTTAAAGTGGAAGTTTTGTTTCCAGACAGCTCTCCTCATATCTTATAACACAATTACATAAATTCAGCTGGATGTTCGCAAAGGAAAGGGAAAGAATGTCATGCAGTCTTTTGCTGCTGTTAAAAACTAGACAAAGCCAGAGTAAAACCACAAGGGATATATTCTAAATAATGATTAGTTACTATCATAACCTAGACGTTTTCCAAAGATGCTGCATAAAGCATTAAGAACAGAGGTAGGGAACAATCTGTTGTAGTGATATTCAACGCTTTCAACGACAAAGACGGAGGAAAAACTTCACTGATGTTCATGTTGTTTTAAAATGGTAGTTGAGGTTATTTCTGATGCAGGTTTATTTGCAAAGCAAACAAAGCAGATTGGATCCAGGAAGGTCATCATGGATGAATTAATCGTGCAGAATTTCGACCCGTCTTTCTTCGCTCGCCCCCTTCTCCTGTTTTCACATCAGATTCTTGGTCGGCGTTGCTGTAAAAATTTATTTATTTTTGTCTCCACTTAGAGTTTTTTCCTTGTTTAGTCAGAAACGGATCCACTCTTTGTGAGGAGTGTTATCCTACACGACCAAGGTGACACTGGATGCTGCCAAACGCTGCAACACACTAAACGCTGTTTGTTTGTCCAAAGTCCTGAATGTTGCAGAATTAAAACAGTTTGGCAAGTTTTACCTGCAGTAATGCTAGCATCATGGTGTGTGTGTGTGTGTGTGTGTGTGTGTGTGTGTGTGTGTGTGTGTGTGTGTGTGTGTGTGTGTGTGTGTGT
>JBAMHX010000001.1:29583415-29596780 GCA_037177515.1 Pseudomugil tenellus
TTTTGTAGAGTTTCCTGTTTTGCTTCTGTTATTTAGCTCACCTGGTTTGTATTAGTCATTGTTTTCATCTGTTTCTCGCTTGATTCCTCTCTTTCGTTGCTGGTCCATTAGTTTAGTTTTGAGTTCTGTCTGGTTCCTTATAATAAATCAGTTTATCTGTTCCTCTGTCCCTGCATTTGGGTCCACCACCACCATACAACCATCTCCATCTTCACATCATCACATAAACGTGCATTTTCTTTGTTCAAGCTGGAGATCAGGACCCCATAAGGGGCCCAAGAAAACTTTGTAAAATAATATATCATTTATCAAATACATTTGATGTTTTTTATTAGAGCTGCTTAAATAATTATGATAATGTGAAGACATTAGACGTTCATTTTTAACTCATTCATTAATGAACAAATTTATTAGTGATACAATATTAGAAATCCAAATTTGGCATTATCTCGCCGAGAGAATTAGTGTCACGATGAAGAACCAAATCTACCAAAAACCTCTTTATCCTCCATATTTATGAAGATTTTCCAGTTTTCAAGCCTTACATTTAGAGATGGGTGCAGGGTGACCTGTTCGGTGTATCAGAAAATACACAATATGTCAGTCATTACATGGGACATTTGTCCACACTCCCCATGCACCAGTGGTGGTGTTGCAACAAATTCTTACATGGCCACTAACACAATGAATAATTCTTGCCATAAATGTGATGGCTGACTGTGACCAGAGTGGGATGGATGAATCTAAAAAAAAAAACCTGTCTGCCTTTTAGACAGAAGTTTGATTATTATTATTATTATTTCAAATAGCAAATAATCAATACAAATTCTACTATTTGTAGACAGAGTAAAAGGTAAGTTTGTTGAGGTGAAGCAGATCTATTACTTTCACTTTTCCAGCTGCTCATCAATCAAACAATCACCTGGTACCAACTCGTTACATTTAGTCATGTAGACATGGTCAAGATGATGTGCTGAAGTTCAAACTGAGCATCAGAGTGAGGAAGAGTACTTAGATTGACATGATATGGTATATAGCGTGGTTGTTGGTGAGGTGTTGAGAAACTGCTGATCTACTGGGATTTTCACAAACAACCATCTCTACGGTTTTTAGAGAATGCTGTAAAAGAGAACATATCCACTGAGCAGTAGTCGTCTGGAACAAAATGCCTCGTTGATGTCAAAGGAGAATGAACAGAATGGTTGCAGATAACAAAAAGTTACAGGAACTCAACTAACCATTTGTTCCAACTAACGTGTAAATGCAAAAAAGCATCTCTGAACATAAACTAGACTTATCTTGTGCTCTATTGTAGATGACACTCAAAGCGTCTACATATTCATCCACATTCATACTTGGTTATGCTAAGCTACATGTGATGCCACAGCTACCATCGTCCGATGTGTGGCTACAGGCTCTCCGGCTACCACCAAAACATTCATACACCAGCGATTGTGACACTGAAGGTAAACAGGGTGAAGTGCCTTGCCCAAGGACACAACAGCACATGTCTGAGGGAGTAGGGTTAAAACCGCCAACCTTCCAGTTATTGGACCACCTGCTCTACCATGTGACACGCATCCAACTATGAAGCAGGTGGACTACAGCAGCAAAAGATTGTATCGTGTGTAACTCCTGCTAAGAACAATTCACACAGACTCACCAAAATGGAAAAATAGAAGATGGAAAAATGTCTGATGAGTCTTCATTTCATCTGTGACATTCAGATGGGTCTGAATATGGTTTGAACATTAAAATATAGATCCATCCTGCTTTGTATGCACACTACTGGTGATGTAATGATGGGGGGTAATCACAAACATGGCACACTCCAACCTGGTTAAACATTTTTGCTGACCATGTCCATCGCTTTATGACCAGAGTGAAGAATCTCCTGATACTTCCAGCATGATATGCACCATGTACCTCATGAGGTCACTAAGTCTGCACCATTAGTATCAAACATTTGGTGACACTATAGAAAATACAGATGAGTGCAGAATCTTTTCTTGCAACTTTCAAAGATGGCTTCCTCTACTTTTGTAAATAATAACCACCTGCTGAAGTAATTTCAATCAATTTAGAAAAAAACAAAAACTAATTATTACATTTCAGCAAGAAAGAAGATCAAATAATTGGGATTCAATCAATCAGTGATTAGATTTAAAGCACTTCGGCCAACGTGGTTTGTAAAAGTAGCCTAGTAGCTGAAACATTGCTGTTTTTGTTCTGTCAGGCAGGCAAGAAAAAAATAATCACAAAATGACAGATTTATTAGTATTGGTGAAGGTTCTGTACACAGATAAAGAAGCAAGGCAGAGGAGGGAAAACTACATCTTCCTGTTGAGCTGGATGGGAGGAGCATCACAGCACTGCTGGCAGGACGCGCAGTTGCATCTCGGAACCGGCGGACTAGAGCCAAAACTAGTCAACAGCGGTGTTGGAAGGAAAAACTGCGTCCCGGATGTGAGACACGACATCCAGTAGTCCTACATCAGGCAATATCAAGAAACCGTCATCAATAATTCCGGATTTGGATATGATGTGACTGATGTACACTGAGTGTACGGGCGATGAGAGGTCTTTGAAGGACTGTGCGTAACGCGGAGTGGTCGTCCACAGAGCCTACCTGCTGAGAGACGGGCTACCAGTACCACATTCGTCTTTTCCTTTTTTTTTGTTTGCCTGCGGTGTTGCTCGTTAACATCGTAACCAGATGCTCCCCGCCGGACCGAACCCGCACAGTTTCATAGCGTCCAAGCCAAACGGAGCCTGAGCCGAAGGATGCAGGTTAAAAACCAGATCTGCACCGAGCGGAGCAGCACCGACGACCCGGAGCAGGATGACAATCAAATAAAGATCTCATGTTTTTCCAACATAAAGATTTTTCTGGTGTCGGAATGCGCGCTCATGCTGGCTCAGGGCACCGTGGGCGCGTATCTGGTGAGTTAAATGTGCTCTGTGATGGTGTGAAGGAGCCTCGTTTCTCAGTGCTTCTCAGGTAACATCGGGTTAACGCAGCGCCCTTCAGATCAGCACGTAGCAATGGCGATGTGTTGCTTTAATGCGGCTCATTTTCATACCATTCCAGCCGTATTAAATAATGATCACATCTTCCATTAACCGCCAGACGCTGGGTTCTCACTGATTGATGACTTGCTGCGTGTCATCCATCAGGCCTATGCGCCATCTGCATGACACCACCACCGCGTCACTGTTTAGGCTCCACGTTGTTTTCCATACATTTGTTGAGAGCCTGTTGGAGAGCTTGTTACGAAACACTGGTCTGAAGGTGCATCTAACCTGCATGCTCTGCAACGCTGTGCACACAAATGCACCGATAAATAATGTAGGAGGCCTTTGACACTGGTGTACACAGGCCGGAGAGATGACGTGATCTCACAACATAAGAGACAAGAGGTTGTTAGTAACATGACATTTCCTGTAACAGTGCAGCCTAGAACACCAACATCGGAGGATTAATTACAGACTGAGAGACATGCTGTACTTTTTTTTAATACAAGAGCAGAATTGGAAAATGGGAAGGATTTTAAAATGGAAGCTCACTAAAGTAGAGGTTATACTCAGTCACTTTGAGGTATAATGAATCCAACCAGCGTTTATGGGACCAGAACTGCATAGTATGTGTGTCAGGATAACCATTTACTTCATCATGAAAAAGAAAGTATGTCCCCTTTAAATTTTTAAAGGTTTAACTTGTCAGGACAAATAATCTGGTCATTAACATGTCTTACATTGGAAACACAACAGTAAAGGTGAAGCAACATGAGCTATAGTCATTATTTTAACTAAACCAAAATGTATAGAAATGTGTAAAATTAATCATAAGTGGCTAAATTAAGTGTATAACATTTTAGGGTTTTTTGGCCCACTTTTTTGGCAGGTATTCAGTAACACACAGTCACTGCAGCTTGATGCTTTTCTTTCCAGTCGTTCTCGTACATAATTAATGAAATGTTTTGGAGCACTTATCTGGTGCGTGATCCAAAATGGGCCAAATATTTGTTTCAGATCGATGGTGTTCATGGTTTATTGACCGCACATGTTGTGGCTGCAAAATTTATTGATAGTGGATGTAATGGGTTGGAGTTGATATGCAGGGTTTGTTTTTTTCTAATATGGTGCTGCTGATGAAGACTAAACATCTTTGCTTTGATTTCCCCTCATTATTCCTGAAGTCCTGTGATTCGTTCAGATTCAACTTTATTCTGAAAGACTAAAGTGTGCTGCTTCTTTCTGGCAGCTTTTGCAAATAAGCGATGCTTGTTTCAACTTTTTGTAATGATACAGTCCTAACGTCACACCTAATGTCGGAGGTGGAAGTGTTGGGTGTTCTGGCAGTTTCTCTGAGCGTTGCATGGTTTGACCTTGAGATAGATTTGGTATGACAGCAACTTCTGGGAAGAATGAGAGCTGTACCGAATGTTTTCCACTTGTAAATCAGATTTCTTTTAACGCTGAACTTAAGTTTTTTAGGCTTTATGGCCATTTCCAGAGTTAATGAGCAGCAACAACTGCAAGAACATTGCTGGTGTTTTTGCTACAGGCTTTATGATAGTTCACACTTTAATGCTCCAAGGCAAAATACTAACAAAATATTTGCTTATACTAAAGTGTTGATGTCAACACTTTAGGACATTTATCACATTTATCTTCATAACTCCTGAGGAAGCAATGAGAATTTTGTTACTTTAAAAATACAGAAGTTTTTTTCCCATCTACATTTATGTTTACAATTTTTTTATTCACCAGATAATGTAGCAGTGTGGTATGCCTTGAGTTGTCAAGATGTATTTACTTAATTATAAGATTCAGGTCTTTTTGAATCTTTCTTGAATCTTTGAATCAATTGAATGTGTACCATTGAATGAGGGTCTACTTCGTTTTTTACACAGCTTTATGTGATTTGCTTGCCCTCTAGAAGCCATTTCCCTTGGTAGGTATTAGCGCAGACTCATGCTATAAATACAGCAAGTGCAGGTTATTAAAGAGGTGAGACAGGAAGTTGCTCAGACACATATAGTAACACCTTACTTTTAAATTCATTCTGTTAAATTATAAATAGTGAAAAATGTGTTTCTAGTCTTGCACGTTTTGTTTATGCTTTGATTGTTGGTTAAGAGAAAGCAGTCTGCAGCTAGATAGATATAACCATAGGCCTATATGATTTTTAGGAAAGCTGAAGGAATAATACAAGGTCATCCACACATGAAAGGGTCATGACAGAAGCGTATACAATGCAGTGATACATTCCTTCTAAACTATGTAGATACAGTTAAATCCAGAAGACAGACTAGCATAGAAATGCTAGCTAGCTCCAAGTGTCCAGGGCTAGTCCAGTAGCAGAAACAAGTCAAAGCAGGAACTAAGTTACGGCTGTCAGCCAGCCCATCAGGAGCTCGGTCGCTGCTGAAGCTGCTTAGCTACAGGACTTCTGGAATAGCTAAGTCGTAGCTGCAAACTGACCACAGGTTCACTAGCCTAGCTCAGCTAGCTCCAGGAGCACTGAGCCTGGAAACAGACCTAACTCCAGGAGCTAACAGCGTTGCCAGAAAGACACGCTGACTTCACTTGTTATTTTGCCATTGTTTGATCTGCAAAAGTTACTTTCGGCTCAACAGATTATATTTTTTTCTTAGAAACATTAGGGTTGATACAGCTAAAATGGCTTTTTAGATAAACAAAATCCTCTTTTTTGTAAAATAACTTTTCAGATGTATGGCTGTAAAATTGTCATGTAAAAAATTGAGATTAAATATTTTGTTTTGGACCCTGGTGGTTTCTAGTTGTCTTGTTAACACCTCTGCTGACTCTCAAAGTCTGATAATGAAAATGTATTAATTAAGATTGTATACATGTCCTTTTGCTGTGTTGGTACATGGCACTTTGTGTCCTGGCCTGTTCCTTCTTCACTGAATTTTATTACATTTTAACATACTTTTTTTTAACTGCATCAATTTTAATCAATAAAATTATTATTAGCTTAAACACTGCTTGGTGATAATTAAGACTTCAAGATTACTAACAGATTTTGCAACGGGGTTTGAACAAAGCACCGATATGTGTGACATATAAAAAGCAAATAGGTGATGTACACTATCCACCTGAGTTTACTTCTAAAGAGTACCTTTAGTAGTCATGGCTGGATTTTATTGTTTGCATTTTTTATCAAGTGTTGCTTGAAGAAGAAGCCCTTTCCTTGGTGTAGTCTAAAATTAATGCATGTTTAAAATAACTCCTGACCAACCACTTATCCAAAGTCCTCATACAACCACCCACTACACAGCTGGTTCAATGTGTGTGTGTACATTACGTAAGTTAAACAGCTGCATGAGGTTTCTTGCCTGAAGAACACACATGAACACATTTTCTTTTCCCAAGTTGTCATGAGGGTTATCCTCAGGGTTGTGGTTGAAGAATGGGAAAAGATTACAGAAATTAAGCAGCTCAAATCAGTCCAAAGAAAGTTTTAGCTACTCAGTGCTATCTTTAGGAGCTATCGCTGAAGGTGTGACAGATGACTCTTCCACCTGCCTGCACAGTACCGAAAACCAAAAGCACTTACTGATGAAGACTAATGTTTAAATATTGGAAAAGGAATCTAATATTTACTCAAATTAAAAGAATATAAACTGTGCATTTACTATGTAGCATAATCAATGACTGTAATGATACTCGTTGCTACTGTTAACGCTTGTTCTTTGTCCCTCCTCCTCCTCTCTTTCTTTTGCTGCCAGGTAAGTGTTCTGACAACTCTGGAGAGACGCTTCAACCTCCAGAGTGCCGATGTGGGAGTCATTGCCAGCAGTTTTGAAATTGGCAACCTGGCCCTCATCTTGTTTGTCAGCTACTTTGGCGCCAAGGCCCACCGGCCCCGTCTGATCGGCTGTGGTGGGATTGTCATGGCGCTGGGGGCATTGCTGTCAGCTCTGCCAGAGTTTCTGACTAATCCATACAAGTATGAGAATGGGGACTCGTGGCATGCTGAGGACGGCAGGGACGTCTGCTCCAACAAGTCCAGGTCAGAAAACCGAGACTCTGGGTTTAACTGCGAAAACCGATCCAACACCAACATGATGTACCTTCTGCTGATTGGAGCCCAGATTCTGCTTGGTATTGGGGCCACGCCTGTGCAGCCTCTGGGAGTATCTTATATTGATGACCATGTCCACAGGAAGGACTCTTCACTGTATATAGGTAAGTCATGTGAGGATATGATGGAAGTAACATTTAAGATGATTAAGTCTGTTTTTTAAAGCCAGTTTTGTAGTTGTACACGAGAAGCTTAGTTTAGCTTCTTCAGATTGGCAAGAGCCAGCAACAAGAACATAGATTTTATCCAAGTGATGCTGTCACTTGTGACTGATTACACACTTTCAGAAACACTCTCACTGTTTTTGATCCTGTACCTACAACAAGATTCAGCAGGAGTATTATGTGGGTTGCTTATACATTGTGACATATGTGTTGCACATCTGGATTTACAACATTGTATTGTAGGATTCTTTTCTCAATGTAATGGGATGTGTGTTGTGTTCTAAGTAGCATAAGGCAGAGTTTGGCATTCTCATTTCTTCTGGTGTTTTGATGTCTTTGTGTAATTTTTCACCTGTAGGTATCTGGATAAATTGTTTCTTTTTTAGAAGTGGACTTTTGGCAAAGTTTTGGCAAATGCATCGATACTTGACACAGAGTGGTAGTTCATATCATTCATTCATATAAAGGTCTGAATTTGGGACTTTTCTTAAGGTAGCAATACAATTTTAGGGTCAAAGAAATATATTTGATGATAGATATGATTTTTATAAGTTTACGTCGAGCAAATTTGCATTCAATGCAGTAAAATATAAAGATTGTTTGTGTAAAGAAAAATACAGCTGTCATGTGATGCTCCATGCTGAAACACAAAGTTGTGTGTTAAAGTTTCTCAGTCTCGGGACCCTGAAGTCAGTGCTTCAAGAATGTGCACATTAAATGTCAGTGTGTCATCAAAATTAACCAATTTTAAAGTCATAAATGCATGGAGTATGGCTTTAGGGCAGGGCTTCCCAGATCCTGTCCTCAAGATACCATCCTGCAGCTTTTAAATTCATCCTTTCTCCAACACAGCTGAATGTGTTCCCTCTTCTGCATGTCATGCAGCTCTGCAGAGGCCTGGTAGCAAGTATTTCATCTGATGCAGCTGTGCTGGAGAAGGGTTGCACCTAAAAGCTGCAGAATGGCGTCCAGTCCAAAACTGAAGCGCTTGACTGAAATAGCTATGATACCAGAGCATGACATTTAACAGAGCTAGTCCTCATTTAAAATAGTTTCTAAATTTATTATACTTAGTTTTGAGTTTTTTAATTCCATAAGAAATGAAAAAGGATCCAATCCAATCTTTCAACAAGAGTCAAGATGCATTGATGTAGAAAAACTTGCATGTTTGCTAGTTTTTCTAGTATTGAACAGTAAATATAGTTCCAGTAAATATCAGGGGATCAACATGTGTAATAGCTTTTCTGAATGTTTGATTCTAGTTTTTCTAGCATCAAACAGGAGTACATATAGTTGTAATTTCCTACTCAAGATGTGTATCATATCAAAGTGAATTTAAAATTTTAGGTTGAATTTATGGTGTAAAATGAAGCCAGTTTAATCTGCTGGTGAGATACCAGTCAGTGTAGATTCTGTGTACATCACCATAGATTTGGTGGGAGAGAAATATAAAAAAAAAAGCGTTTTTTTTTTTTTTTTTTTTTCTAAATCAATAGCAAAGATATGCGATCTGGCTTTTGGATTCATCATCCCTTCTTGCTAGAGATGAGTTTGTCTGCTTCTTAGACATTCCAGAAATAAAGAAAATAATTTCTTTGTCCTACTGAAATATAAAAAAATCGAATGATAAAATTTAATTGTGTATTTTAAGTTGACTCAGTGAGGAGAACCTTGCTGAGTAGTAATTTACAAGACAATGTGTATCAGCAAGATGAGCAGTGAGATAATGGAATATATTCTGCCCTCTTCCGTGTAGTCTCTGTGCTCTTGACAGAAACACCTGAACTAAAGGAAATGTTCACATCCCAGCAGATGAGCACTGTGAGTATATTTTCAGTTAAAACCAGGGGGTCAACATGTAATAACTTCTCTGATAAAGCTGCTGAGGCACCAGTTCAGAAGCATTCACAGCATCTATGTCTTTTCTTCTCATTGCTCAGCATCTTCCTATTAGTTTACCTCTATTTGAACTGATGGCGAGAATGACGTGAGACAAGTTACTTGTTACTAAAAAAGCCAATAATATCATCTAAAACACTTTTATTTATTAGGAAAGCCCTTTATGACCAAACGCAGTATGACCTTATTACCACAGAATTGTTTTTTTTCAGTGAGTCAGACTGACAATGGAGAATCATTCATGTCACAAAGCAAAAAAACACAACTGGAAAATTTGCATCTTTAAATATAAAGTTTAATTTGACTCATTTGGTGCAGTTTAAACTTATGTAAAGGTCACACAAATAGATATGTGGTACTTTATTTCCCTGCTTTTAAAACGAATGTGATTTGAAATGTGACTGACTTTCAATGTAGCAGTGAAAATGGACTTACTGTTAGTTGTTTGCCAAAGCAGGAGTAAAGGCAAAGGTTTGTGTTGCCTTTTGCCTGTCTTTTTTTTTCTTTTTTGCAAGTCTTCCGCTACAGTCCTAAGAGCCACTATCCTGCAGGCTTTAACAGACCTGACAGAAATAAGGTGTACAGTGCAGAATTTGACAAGCTGCTGGATCCATTCCTCTTGAATCAGGTGTGTTAATGCAGAGAAGCATCTATGATTTCTAGACCAGGATGTCACATTCCAGTCCCCAAGGGCTGTATCCAGCAGGTTTTTGTATCAATGCTCCCAACACACCTGATCAGAATTCATAATAGTACATTTTATTCATAGGTCACCTTACAAGATAAAAACAACACAATCAAATCGATACAAATGAATAAAATTACATAAAACAGTGATTATAGCAGTGTGGTTGTTGCAGTGAATGAGTTTGAACAGATGTGTTTTTATTTTGAATTTGAACAGGTGTGTTGACTCAGAGTCAAAGCGGCTGAAAGCTTTGCTCCCGATGGTGTAACAAGGTGAGCGGGGTGAAGGTTAGGGAAAGGACCAGTTTGTTGGCATGGAGGTGGTCAGAAAGGTACGTAGGGGTGAGATTGTGGATGGCCTTATGGGTTAACAGCAATATTTTGTACTGAATGCAGGAGAAAATGGGGAGCCAGTTGAGCTGCTGCAAGACCAGTTTGATGGAAAGAGTTCTTGTGATGAATCGGGCTGCTGCAGTCTGAACCAGTTGAAGTTTAAGAAATGTTTTTTGGGGAAGACCAGACAGAAGAGCGTTGCAATAATCCAGACGGGAAGTGACAAGACTGTGAGCAAGTATGGCGGCAGTGTGAGGGAAGGGCGGAGGCGGTAGATATTAAGGAGATGAAAATATGCGGACCGGGTTATGTTGTTGTGTGATGTATAAGACGGAGTTCTGTCGAAGATGACACCCAGACTATCTGAGGGGAAGGAGAGATGGAAGAGTCATCAATGGGAATGCCGAAACTATCAGATTTAGAGAAGAGGGTGGATTTGGAGCCGATAACATTTCTGTTTTACTCCTGTTTAGTTTAAGAAAGTTTGAAGTGAACTAGGACTTAATCTCATGAAGACAGTCTGTGAGGGAAGATGGTGGGAATGTGGAGTTTGACTTTGTGGAGAGTTAGAGCTGGGTGTAATCTGCGTAACATTAAAATGTATGTGGTGTTTTCTGAAAATATGACAGAGTGGAGGAGATGGATGATGAACAGCAGGGGCCCCGGGACGAAGCCCTGGGGCACACCTGTAGTGACTGGCAAAGGAATGTTTTCAGCTGGACGAACTGAGTGCGGCCGTGTTACGACCCTGTTTTTAAAGTTAGGGGAGAAAGGAGTCAATAATAAAACTAAAATGGAAACAAACTTGATAGAACAATACATTTATTCAACAAAAAATGTCCCGGTTCAAATAACAATCCCCACACAAAACTAAAGGTACACAAAACACAACTAAAACTACACCGGTAACAAAGTTACAAAATAAAGAGACCTCAACGAGGTTATTTACAAATTAACTTTTATAATTACCAAGTATTATTAACAACTATATACAAAACACAAAATACTCTCTAAATCTAACAACAAAAGAAAGTCTAAGCAAAACCAACAAACACAAATGAGAGTTTCTCTCCTCAATTAAATTAAAGTTAAAAAAAGGGAAACTAAATAGTTCAAACCACTAAAACCACCAATTGCTTGTTTCCTTTTAAATTCCATGAAGTGACTGAATTGGTCCAAAACGAGGAAGTGGAGAAATGATGAGTCCAATCAATGTGCCGGTGATCTGACAGCAGGTGAGGTGAATGTGGTTGATGATGATCCTTGTTGCAGCTCAGGTGGAAGTGGAGGGCTGGCTGCTTGGCTGTTAATGTCCATAGGCACGGGGATGTAACAGGCTGGTGAGGTATGATTTGAACCAGTTAAGGGGGGTGTGGGTGATGCCAATAGAGGAGAGTCTTGCAAGAAGGATGGATTGGGAGATAGTATTGAAGGCCGCACTCAGATCTAGGAGGATAAGAATAGATAATAGACCGGAATCAGCTGCCAGGAGGAGATCATTAGTGATTTTCAGTAATACTGTTTCAGTGCATTGTAGTCGACAGAAACCAGATTGAAAATGTTCATAAAGATTATTATTGGATAAATTTGCTTGGAGCTGAGAGACAACTACTTTTTCCAGGAGTATTGAAACAAAAGGAGAATTGAAGATGGGACAGAGGTTGTTGAGATTGTTGGGATCCAAACCATGTTTTTCAAGTATTGGGGAGATGGGAGCTGTTTTTAACTTTTAAATAATTAGATGGATAAGAAGCCTTTCCATACTTTTATTTGAACTAGGTATGTTAGTACAGGGAAACAAAAACCTGCTGGAAACCGGCCCTCAAGGACTGGAGTTTAACACCCCTGTTCTAGACAATGGCCCGCAAGGACCGATACTTAAGTGTTCTGGACTTTTGCAGCAGAGAACCAGACCAGGTGTCCCTCCTATCAGTGACAGGAAGCTACGACTAGTAAGTCTTTTCAGCTGCAACGTTTAGATTCAGGGTCAGAATTTAGTGGAAACAACATGAAAGGATGATCCATTCTACGTTGTATAATTGGTTTAGGTTGCTGGTGTTGTAATGGTGTGGGGAATCATTTTTCACACTTTGGGCCCCTTATTACCAATGTAGCATGGTTTAAACACTACAACATACAACAGTATTATCCATCCCTTCGTGACCACAAGTTACAATCTTCTGATGGATATTTACAGTAGGGTGATGCACCATGTCAAAAAGCTTTCTTTAACATGACAATGAGTTCACTGTACTCCAACAGCCTCCACCATCACCAAATCTCAATCAAACAGAGCAGCTTTGGGATGTGGTGGAATTCTAATCTAATTCTAATCATGGATGAGCAACTGACAAATCTGCAACAACTGTGAGATTATATAATTTCAGTATGGAAGAAAATCTTTGAGGACTGTTTGAATTTGTGCAGCTAAGCTTGTGTTGCTGTGTTGCTCTGACTTGCAGACAGCAATAATAGTAACAATGCATTAAATATTTATATAGGTTACACATGCACATGACACTAATGGCTTAGCAGGAGCACATCCTCTCCCAAGTCAGTGCATGGTGAGAGAATAACCCACTATTATCTTTTTATATTATTAATATACCAGCCATCCTGATAGCCTCATAAATTATGCAAATGCATTGTGTTGTGTTTTGGCTGCTACGATCAGTCCAGAAATGATAGTTTTTGTCTTCAGCCTATCAAATCTCCATCATATTGCTTCTTTAAAACAGGATAGAAATAAAGCAAAATGAAATATGTTTGGTATTCCGCATTTAAAGAACATTTAATACAAAAGTACCAACAAACCCATAGTGCACCATTGATTTGGACCTTTCTATGGAGAGTTGTTCCTCCTCACAAGGTTGACTTCTTGTGTTGGCTCTGCTCACCTTTCAGTTCAAATCTCGTTGCAGGGCAAGAAGGCCTGCAGTTTGCTCTGTGCATGCTTTGATCTGTAAAGTCTCTGCCAGCAGCGCAGATAGAAGGGGAAGGAGGAGGGGATGGACAGAGGATATGGAAAATAGAGGGCATGCAAGTTTACACAGCACCCAACAGTCAGCAGCCTGACCTGATGCCTACTCATACCAGATGCATTATGATGAATGTTATTGCTCATATTTCTGGTGTTTTGATCACTTTTAAGCAATTATATAGAGAAAA
>JBAMHX010000001.1:29620111-29640024 GCA_037177515.1 Pseudomugil tenellus
CAACTATAATACACACCCGCACGCACACACACAATGAACAATTAAGTTCATTCATAAAAACACTGCAGCATAGCAGGGAAATTAAACCACCCACATACTTTAGATATGGGTCCCAGGTTTTGTGTCCACAGTGGAAAGAAGTAAACATGTTAAAACACAGTCCATAAGTTTGTGCCAGGATTCATAGTTGGAATAGACGACTTCCCAAAAGAACAGTACATTGTTTCTGGCGGCGAAGGTTAGTTGCTACAACCTCTTGTATTTGTTTTTGATGATCTGTCTGTCTACCACCCCGAAAATAAGACGCAGTGGGTTAAATAGAGAGCAGGAAGTACTTTTACATCCATCCATCCATTTTCTACCGCTTATTCCCCAACGGGGTCGCGGGGGGGCTGGAGCCAATCGTACTTTTACATATCTGACTTATATGGTGATATATTTGTTAGCAAAGCTGCCTTCCAATGTCACATATTTAATGCTTGCATTTAATTGGTGGTTGGAAAACCTTCATCATCTAATCACCTCCCAGATGGCATTGGGTGGGGGAGGGGTGCGCGTGGGAATGTTTGTTTTCCTCCTGCCCAACGTAATGATAATGGCGGCCTGAGAGTAGAGTCAGCACAAGAACAGCCTTAACCTCTTTTAATAATTTAATAATTTACTTTTTTCTATTTTTATCTTTTCTCTTAATTTTTTTTTTCCTTTTTAAAGTAAGAAAAAATCAGTGAATGTGTGTTTTGTTTTCTTCTCTAGGTATGACGGCCATCCCCTGTGCCTGTTTGGGTATTTTCCTGGGGGGACTGCTAGTTAAAAAGCTGAACTTGTCCGCTCTGGGCGCCGTCCGCATGGCCATGCTGGTCAACCTGGTGTCTACTGCCTGCTACATCTCTTTTCTCTTTTTGGGCTGTGACACGGGACCCGTTGCTGGGGTTACCGTGGCATATAGCAATGAGTATGATTGATCACTTTGATAAATATGACGTGAACATTATATATAGGCTGTAAATGCAGTTTAATCTTTGTCGGCTTTCACAGGACGCTGCAGTCATGGCAACGGCCTGAGTCAGCGTGCAACAGTAACTGTAACTGCTACACGGCATCAGTAAGCCCCGTCTGTGGCTCCAACAGAGTCACGTACCTTTCGGCCTGTTTTGCTGGCTGCATCAAACCAGTGAGTTGAAACAACTTTTATTTTTACATCTTGAAAAGAAACTATTTTATAATTTCCACTGTGACATTCTGACCTCATTTCTTGTCTTTGTGACAGAACCTGAGCAGCTGTGCGTGCATATCCAGCACCACAGAGGAGGCGGTGGCTTTACCAGGAAAGTGCCCTAGTCCTGGCTGTCAGCAGGCCTTCCTCACCTTCCTGTGTGTCATCTGTGTGTGCAGCATGATCGGAGCCATGGCTCAGACACCCTCCGTCATCATCCTGATCAGGTGAGATGCTAAAGGTCCACAAGAGGGAGCTGTTGATGTTTGGAGAAGCTCAAGGCTCAATGAAGGAGCCACATGAGCAGAAGGGGAGTCATTCATCATGATGATAAACAGAGAAATACTGACACACAAGGAATGTTATGTCACATATAATAACTCAGAACAATCTCAGTGCAGACCATGAAAGGGAACAGATGTGTATAGAAATGATTTCTTCTTCTTGTGCCTGTCACAGAAATGGCTGAGGTCACAGTCTGTACAGGTAAAAGCGACTCAATACAGATTCAGGGATTTTGGACATGCTGTTAATGAGCATTTATTTCCCACAATCCAAAGCATGATCATTGTTTTGAACAATTTAAGCAAAACTTGTTACTCTGACACCAACATTTTTCAGTTTTATTTATGGCATTTTGCTGTAAGTCTGTCAAATCTGATGAAATAGTTGATTAAACCAGAACTCATTGGGAGTGCTGAACATTTCTTACAGTAAAGATCAGAAAAAGAAAAGAAACACAGCAGCTAGATGGTAAATTTGACATCATGCTGGTACCGGAGGAATAAATTAATAGAGAGCAGAAGGATTTCAAAATGTGCCAGGGGGTTCATGTGAAACTTATGGTAGTTTAGGGTATCAACAATATCAGAAGAGCACATTCAACAATGCAAAAGAAGAAACGTTTTAAATCTGCCATTTAAAAAATGTCTCCTGGGAACCATACAATTCCTTGCATCGTACTGGAGGAGCTGCAGAGAGCAGGGCCATATTAAAAGGTTGTTGCAGTTATTACTTCTGTGTCAGTTCAGCTGGAAATCATTCTGACTAAAACTGGAGGGATTACGAATGTGATTATTACTGATACCGACCTTAAGATGAACAGTCTGGCCCAAGGCTGATTGCTTTTGACATTATTTACAGAGCTGTAAGTTCATTTAAACCTTTACAAATTTATGGTTTTATAAACGCAGCCCAAAATATTTCCTCTGAATAAAATATGTCCGTTTAAGTGCAACATAACCAGGGTACACTAGATAATTATCGCCTATTGCATTGGTTGATAATCCTGTTTACTGATTGGCTAATTGTGGCTAAAAAGCTAAATATCAAGGCTGATATATCTGTGCACACCTTGAAGGAACTGCAAACTCCGTCTGTTGCACTGAAAACCGTTTGGAAAACCACTAAAATTAAGTTTTGCTGTGTTTGTAAGAAACCTAATTGCTGTAAAACGTTCTTGAGGTGACCTCCAGGATTACAGCAACAGTAATAAAATCCAACGAATGCTGCTTTAAGATAAACTTCAGTTCTTTTTCTTTTCTTTTCTTACTTTTCCTTCCAGAACTGTAAGCCCGGAGCTTAAATCATACGCCCTCGGAGTTCTCTTCCTGCTTTTAAGGCTGATAGGTAAGAAAATCAACATTTAAATACATTCAAACACATATCCACATGCTGCCTTTGTTTTGGATCTACATCCGGCAGTAAGTCTCTCTTTCTATGTTGAGTTTGTGCTTCTGGAGTTTTACTCGGTGATGTCAACGTCAGGGCAATTTTTCACCTTTCTTGAAATGAACTTCACCAGATTGTCGACCCACATCCAGTTGGAACTTGAGCTCAAACTGGTTCTCTTCTTGGCTTTCTGACCTACTGTCTGTCCACCATCCCATTCTGCTCCAGGCTTCATTCCTCCCCCTCTGATCTTTGGCATGGGCATCGACTCCACCTGTCTGTTCTGGAGCTCTGTCTGCGGCGAGAAGGGAGCCTGCATGCTGTACGACAACGTGGCCTACAGGCATCTGTATGTCAGCATCGCCATCGTTCTCAAGGCATCAGCGTTTGTCCTGTACACCACCACGTGGCACTGTCTGAGAAAGAACTACAGGAAATACATCAAGAACAGCGAGGGGTACCTCACACCCACTGAGCTCTTTTCCTCCAATGTGACTCTGGACAATTTGGGCAAAGAGATCAGCCAGAACCCAACCAACAGGACAAAGTTCATATACAACTTGGAGGACCATGTGACGTGTGACAACATGGAGTCCGTTTTATAGTGGTACTCTGCTCTGGGACTGGAGCTACTAATGTGCATTAATGTTTTGATTGAGTTGTATCTGTTATAGCAACGGCCTCAATAAGGGTCTAATTTTCTTCACATTCAAAACATCCGACTATTTAAAGGAAAAATCTAAAAGATTATCCATACGACTTGCAATATTTACATTTTTTGTTAGTTGATATCATAAGTTGGCTTTAAAAAACCTTTGTTCAGTCATTTGAGGATATTTTTCCCTTTGACAGAAACGCTGAGATCAACAGTGATGAAGGCCGACAAAGGTCAGCAGATAAAAACCAAAATCATATTAACTATAAGACCCAAGCTTTATCAAAAAGGTTATATTTCTGTGGTATTTCTCAGGTCCGGTTACCAGAAGATGCAAAAAGAATGACATTAACACACTTTTTTCACACTGACGAAGTGCTGTTTGCACCCCTCTTGAAATCTTTTTAACACAGCAACGTGTTACCAACCTGCCCAACTTTCATTCAGTTTTCGCTCAAAGTAAAAGTCTATTTATAAGCCATTTTACAAATAACTGCACATTTCTTAAAGAATAAAGTCTGAGTAAGGCAGCATGTTCACCATTCAGCCAACATAAATGATTATGTTTCAGAGAAGCAGCGCTCCAATCAGTCCAAATGAAACGCAAGAGAAAACAGAGCAGAGTTCATTTTAATCTAAGCAAATTACTTAGAAGTAAAATCCCAAATGCACCAGCAGATAATAAATACTTTCATCACCCTCCAACTGATGTTTTTGTGATGAATATGTCCTTCAGGGACTCAGCATTTCAGTGTAACTATTAATCCAAAGATCATGAATAATGAAAAATTTGTTAGCTGTGATTTTGTGAGAAAGTTGCCAGATCTGCAGTGATGACACATTTTAGTGTCACTCTTCTTGTTATTGTTACAGTTAAAGTTGTAGAACCAAATTCTGCATGAAAAGAAAATGCATTTCCATGATGGAGGCAACAAAATTTTTTGTCTGAGACTAATGAATGAGTTAGCTCACTCACATAGGTGTTAGGGGTGGAAACAGCTCCAGTACGTCCTGAATTTGTAGTTTTTGACTTGCCCTAAAACCCTGAGAAGAAAATCAATGAGAAATGACTTAATGGTCCAGTTTCACAATACAATATAACACAATTCTCTGCCTTTTGCAATGTTGCTCCCTAAATCATAAAACTAGTTTTCATGCAGATCTGACTGACTCTGCCTTACTCAGTCTTTAAAGTCAGCGGAGGATAAATGAAATGAAATGGTTTTGAAATTTATTTTACTAAATATATACCTTGATAGACATTTTTGAAGATGGGGCTTACATATTTTGAACAAAAAAGATTCTTATTTCTGGAGATATTTTAAAAGTATTCAACAATAGAGCTTAATTATAATCCCTTTACTGTGTTTTGATGTGAATGCTGAGTGAGAGCATTTTTCTATTGTCAAGCACCAGAACTGTGAGTTCTTTTCTTCTCTTTTTTTTAACTTATCAATATGAGAAAAAGTCCAAATTTTAACAAATAATTAAAACAAAGATTCATTTATTTAATCTTCCACATGATAACGAGCAAGATTAGCATTTAAAGGACCTGTAACGTTTTGTTTCGACAACTTTGACCGCATCACTACTAAAAATGTGGTAAGAAAAGTGATACTGATTTCAAACAGATGCGGAAATGCAGTTTCACAAAGTGACGTAACCCTGGTGGTGATGGCCGCTGCAGCAGTTATGCATGGATTACAAAGCAACATGACAATAACTTGCAGGGGACTTTGTGATTAATAGTCTACAAGGTGTGTGTTGCAGCAGGGCAAAACATGTCGAAGCTGCAGGGGTGGGAGGGGTGGGGGGGTGCTAAGTCAGCAGCATGTGTGTGTGAAAGCACTTCAGTAAAACACTGAACCAACACAACATCCTCAACCTCTTAATTGTGTTGGGATAGCTATCAGGGGACACAATATCCTGCTAGAATTTGTTAACTTAAACGCATGCTGGTAATGCATGCATAAGAAAAATAAATAAAGAGATATTCAGTATGACATCACTGAGATGCACAGACTCGGGTTTATTGGTCATCATACTGGTAAACACATAACATAAGCGAATAGCCTCCTAAATTGTTAGGTTTTTTTGTTGTTTGTTTTGTGTTTTTTCTCATTATTATATTATTGTCATGGAAGAGCTTTATAATGCATACTGCATTGTTATTGTGATAGTTATTAACTTTTTCATTTTGTTTTTATTGATGAGTTTAAATTTCGTTATTGTGTTTTTTACGTATTGAGATATACTGTAGTATCTTGAGACTTACTCTGTAAGTATTTGCTATGTTTTGCATCAAAAAAATCCATTATTACTTCAGATTTAATTTGTTAAGCCTATAATCTCTTTGAGTTTTGGAGTAAGTAGTGGGAAAACATCTGTTTGGAAAATAGTATGTTATAGTGTATATACTGCACTATGCTTTGTGGTTAAAAGACTAATAATTGATTTCACAGTTATGACAGTAAAGTAGCTAGAAGCCAGGAGCTTCAGTAAAACTAGCCTAGCTTAAAGTTTGGAAATAGGGGGATACAGTTAAACAGCCTCTTTTTTAGTGGATCAAAAATTAGTTGCAAAATCTCCACATATATGATTTCTTCACATATATCTTTTTTAATGACTAGATCCAAAAATTAAACTTTAAAATGATGAGCTTTTGAAGTTTTCAGCTCCTGGAAATCAGTAAAACATGCTAGCAAAACTTTCCCTTAAAACTAAAACGTTTTTTTTCTTTGTTTTTTCTTTTTAACATAAACAAAATAAAAGATATTTAATAAGAAAGCTACAAGTATACTAGCTGCTGATTTTTTTATTTTTTTTCATTTTACAGGTTAGCTACATTGACTTCATAGCAGGTTAGCATTAAGACATAGCATTTAGCATTAAGACAAGAAATTAGTATATTTCCCAAAATAAATAAACTTTTCCTTTCATCTTTTCAAAGCTCATTTTTATCCTTCAAACACATCTACTATTTGTTTCTGGAGTTTATTTGGCATCTACACTCATACGTTATTTAGACAGGCATTATAAAAAAAAAAGCTAAAAAGAAATGTTGACACTAAATTGATGCAGTAGTAGCATTATATAAGAGGATATCATATCAAGTGGGTGTAACTTTTGTTAAATAGCCTTGTGTTTTCAATGGACCTAAACATCTGCCTGAACCTAACAAGTACAAAATACACTGAGATAAAGCAGTAAGGTTTCCTATAGGATGGAAACAGTGGCTCTGAGAAGTACAACACCTGGACCTAATGCAACTCTGTTCAAACTGAAAAGAAATGAAGGGGTTTCTAAGACGGAGGAGCATGATAACATCTGGCTACTGTCTCCTCCATCTGTATCATTTGAGCAGGTGGCTCATATCTGCAACATCCAATGCGTCCTAGTGCTGACTCCTCTGTACATAGTAGTGCCATACAAGTGCCAAAGTGACACCATAGAAGTGTTCTGTAATGTCCTGCAGAGATCTGTGTCTCAATATGCTGGAACTTGGAGCACTTTCTCCAGCTGTTTGTAGCCTCTCTGTAAAATCCCTCAACTTAACTTCCATCGTATTGTTCAAAAGTGTCCCAAAAAGATGTTGCCTATAACATATTGTATATTGGTTTAGATAACGATAATCATTTAGGATGTAATAACTGTTAATATGTAGGACTTTTCTACTAGTGAAGGTCATCTCTAATTTAGACTGATCTTTCTTGTCATCAGTGGCAAAACTGATAACTTTGTTGCTTTGGTCCACATACAAACACTTTGCTTGAATTAGGTGGCACCAATGTTGAACTAAAGCTTGACATTGCGAATCAGATGAGGTTGACAGCAGAAAATGAGCCAAACTGCACAGATTGCAGCACCACGACTGTGCCTGTGTGTCAAGCTCTTCTCTGAGACTTTCCGATGGGAGCCATGTTGTGCCATATCAACCTGTGCACTGTAACATTCAACACTTGCGAAAAAGAAGCCAACATATTCTAGGTGTGTCAAATGCGTTGGCAAGTGTGACGGCATTTGCTTGACCTTGTTTTCACCTGCGGCAACAGGACTGTTTCTTTTGGCACCTAAATGTGCTTGAAATGTTTTGCCTTGTGATGAGAAAATAACTTGTAAAGGTTTTCTACATTCTGTTTTTCTCATTATTCTCTTTTGATGGCCTTGATTTGTGGTTGAGTTTTATAGCAGAGCTGTAGTGATAGGATTGTTTATTATGAAGAGTTAACTGCCAAAATGCGCCTAAGGTGTTTCTGGTGACATTTTTCCAAAAATTACAAATTTCGTGTAAATATAATGTTAATTTGTTCAGTCTGGTCCTAAGATGTTTCCCCCTGATAAACAGAAAACTCTTCATATAAGGATAATCCTATAGGTTTGAGCGTTTCGGCAGCATGTTGCCTTTGACAGAAGCAAAACCTCGTACTAACAATGTTAGTGTTGGTTTTAGTTTGATATGTTTGCTTATGTTGTGGGTGGAATATAGTTTGTAACTTTCAACGCTCTTTGTAGGGGCTCTTTGAAAAGGAAAAGGGCATTGAAATAAGAAATTATCACCTATATTTTCAATGACTCACTTCAGGTTTATAAAAATGCCCTGTTGCTTATACAGATTTATTTATTTATTGTTTTGTTTTATTATTCATCATTTATTTACATTTGAAAGCTTTAATTTCTGTATATTTTTTTTGGAAAAGATTACATGATTGTATGTTTATTGTAAATACATTAAATATACTATTTTTGTTTTTAATTTGACCTTTTCTTTCCATTAATTATAAAAAATGTTTAATTATTTCTGAGTAAACCATCCTATTTCTATATATTTTTTTCATACAACTTAAAATAGTTTCCAGTTCTCTTATCACAATTATTTTTCATCTACAAAACACCTGTAGTCTTAACTCAGCCATGTGTCAACATGTCTCAGAGATTTTATTTTGTTAAGCAGGCAAAGACATAAAAACATTAACATCGTTCTTCATACAACCTAAAGCTAACATCAGTTATGCTAATATGCATACTCAGATGCTAACAGCTGCTAGCACTAAACCAGAGGTGCTCCATTCCTACCTTTGTGCACATTTTAAATGCATCTCTTCTCCAACACACCTGAATCAAATGCCTGGATTTCCTCATCTGCAGAGGTCTGGTAACAAGCCATTCATTTGTTTCTTATGTGTTGGACAAGGTCTGCATGTAACAGTTGACAGATGGTAGCCCTCAAGGACCAAACTTGGGCACCCCTGCACTAGACTGCATAGGCAGAATAAACTTAGTCCTACTATTTCAAATATGGTACTATACTAAATGTCACCAACCCGATGAGATAATTTGGTGCTTTAAAGCTACAATTCATTAGCTACATTATATGAAATTCAGGAAGCCCAAAGCTTTTGCAGTGTCTGTGTGCGGTAGGGTCAGCGTACCTGATGCTGGTGAGATGTGCTCTCAAGAATCTGATATTTACCAGTGAAATCAATAAGTGTATACAACTTTCATTCTCTGGATCGCCTGTTGTCAGACCCCCAAAAGAAAATGATTTCACTACATTCTCTAATGCTTTGCAGATTATTTTTATTTACATAATTATTGTTTTTGTCTTGTTGAATGCCATGCTACCTTCAAAACTTTGACACATACAGTAATAAACCAAATACCCATCAATGATGAGAAAAAATCTCCTGCCAGTGTCAAAAGCAAAGCGATGTAAGACATTTCGCCAGATGGTGATACAGAGTACAACATGTCCTTTTATTAAGCTTTCTCATCCAGATGTTTGCTATATGCAAAGGAATGATTGTGATAAAGGGCTATTCATCGGGTCAGTGCTTGGTCAGATAATATGAAAGGCAACATTTTCTTTTCCCATCTAAACGCACTGACAGACGAAGATAAACCCTGACATCGCTTTAATCGAAATGTGCTTGTACTTTGCCATGATCTAATTTCCTGTCATCTAAGCCCTCTGGTTATCTCCAGCCTCCTGACCATGCTACAACAGCCTGTGGAGATAATAGCTGGGGTTATGGATTGACCTGTGACTCATCGTGTAGCGCTGCTTTGAGGGAGCGATGTATGTGTTTGGGGCCAGGTTGAAGCGTTGCTTTTCTACGAGAGCCTTGGCTGAGAGCTCTCCTGTTTCTCGAGTGCAGACGGGGGTCTTGCCGAGGCCATGGTGCAGTGAAATGGAAAGCATGCCATTCCCTGTTCCGCTTGATGCCGAGTGACTGTGAGAGGTTGTGTCATGTTCCTTGGCTATTGACTCAATGACTTGGGACTTCATGACAAAAGCCTGAACCCATGCGGGTTCTCTGCGTGCTGACAGAGAAATCTGTCTTCCACTTGTCTTCACATTGACCCGAGGACTCTGTTGAACTGACGTGTCCACATCCCCAAAGTCTCACCTCCTGAACCCAGAAATAACCTTTCCACAACCTCGCCTGTCTCTCGTGCTCTGCTAACCTTCAATCTAGTTGCTATCGAAACAATTCCCTTAACTTGCATCCTCTTTCTTCTAATATCTCTTTGGATCGCCTATTTATGGCATCTTATTCAGCATCTGCAACACAGAAATGACTGAGAATTTAGTCATAAATGCATCATACGGTATTATTCACTGTTACAGTGGGCTGAAAAGTCAGGGCAAAAAAGCACAAGCCATTAGCTGGTACTCAAATGACAGCACATGGAGTCAGACCTTCATGGGTGCCGCTGCCCTCCAGCTTAGAAGATGAAATTGCCATATGCTCTTCATTTCATGTAAAAATGAAGCGATCTGGACATTTTGCTTTTCCAGTATGCATAAAGATCTCTCTGCTTATCTGACTAATGCCCCATCTTGTGACGTGGCTCAGACATCTGACCTGATTTATTGCAGGGTTCTGCCATATTGTTAAAAACACAACACTCTCCAGCTCAGTGACAAAGAGCCAATTATGCCGATTCCTTTCATGCAAAAAAGGTCCATATTCAAAAGAGGCGAATTGCAAATCCAGTTGCTGGTTGTCCTTGTTCTCTCCTAATCTAATAAAGTGATCCATCATTTCAGCTGGGACAGCTCTACGAGCCTGTGCATAAAAACGAACCCCACAGAGAATTAGTATCAAGATGTTTGCATATCCACATATGCAGTCCTAAGAGACTGCGTAAAGGTGCGGTGTGGGTGATGGGGTATAAACATGTTTATAATAATGTTGCATTTATGGTGATTACACCTTTAAAATGAACTTTTTACATGGGATAGTTTCCAAATTTGTTCATTGTTAGCTATCATTAGTAGCATCCAATTATGTGCTTAGTATCCAAAAGCATGACAAATCCTTTTAAATATATTTTGGTTGTCTATTTTCTGTCAAAACAATAAAGGAAAAAAACTCCAAAACTCTGAATTTTCCTTTGCGGTGGCGCTGTTGGTTGAGGGATGGTCCTGTTGCAGAATCATCCATTACCCTGATGAGCCTGCAGCCCCAGAGTCATGACAGCACAGCCACACGATGAGCGAGACAGCCGACTGCCACTATTTGTTCTGCTAAGGCATTCATCACACTAATTACCCATGGTGCCAAGCGGCTCCTGTAGCTCAGTGAGGCTTTGGCTGCTCGTTTGGCGAAGAGGTGAGGAAGGAAAACCTCAGATGAGTCTAAACGGGAGGCTGTCCTCTTTTTGTAGCTCTCCTGCACATAATTAACTCAGCCCTCCAGAAACTTGACAAATTGGAATGATGAATCTGGCCTCTATGAATAGATACAAATACATGATCAATCAAAATACTGGACAGTGTTTTCAGAATGAGGAACAGTGCCACTGTGAAGGACAAAAGAAGTGCGTTAGCTTTGAATGACACCAGAAAACAGAAAGGGAATATCTTTTGTTATGTTTGTGCTGTTAAAACACAGAAGCACATCAGCAGTGAGTGGGTGTTGCGGAGAAAAGTGGGGGCAAAATCTCAACATTTCTTCCTTAAATGTCAAATAAAAATGATTCTGTCCAAATTTTATGCAAAATGCTTCTTTGAAAATGACTGCTTTCCCCTCAATCCAGAGATATCCAAAGAGGTCAGCCTCTCCGAATTTAAATCAACTTTCTCACCTGACCTTGAGAAGCACTGAGACAGATTCATGTTTTTATGAGTTTCTGTCATTCACGTAGGCTTGCCACTGCCTCCGTCCCTCCTGGCCTAAACAAAGCTGTCTGAACTAATATAACACCCAGTACATCACGACATCCCCGCATCCCTCCCAGCATGTGGTCCCAGATCACCGGATCAAGTACAAGACACGTTCCTAGAGACTCCAAACGCTCCAAACTGCACCTTCCTGTCATGCTGAAAGAAAATGGCTCTAACGTAGGCCATCAAACCCACCAGTAGCAAAAACAAGCAGCAACCAGTTAAACACTTCATCAGAAATTAGATGTAAAAATTACCTAAAGAAGATGACGTGCTCATTTAGCTAAAAATAATGATCAATTTTTAAAAAGCGAGATTTTTTTCCAAATTTACAAATGTTATTAAATATTAACAACTATAGTTTCTCTGTAATTCAGAGCAAAATACTGATAAGTTTTCATGCAAAAACAAAAACAGTGTATTATTCTGATCTAAATTACGATAAATGTCTTAACCTTCAATAAAACAATTATTAAAGATTTTATTTGAGCATATTTTTAATAAAAATATAAAAACATAAGAATATAAATAACCTGTAAGTCGACTGTAGTGTCTGTAAAATATAGAGAATACTTCATAAATCTGCAAAAGGAAGTTATATTGTTAGCTTGTTTTCTTTTAACATATCTGATGTGTTAAAGTCGCTCTGAAGAGACAATAAAATGATACTCAGTGCAAAGCTGAGCTGTATGTATTTAGATCATTTACTAAGCTATGTGGGTTAATCTCGTGCCAGATAATGAGTTCTAGTCTGAATGAGGTCATAGGTTAAGTAGGACTTTGTACGAGTTATAGTGAGAATCACCAACATTTCACCAGCATGAATTTGCTCCGAACGGAGGAAGCCGTTGGCGATGCATTATTATTGCACACTGACCTGTAGCTCAATGTGTCTCTCAAGCATGAAATTCACCTCGTGAGGAATGCTGCAGCAGCTCAGAGGGAGTCATAGGTCACATGTCCGGGGTTAATGAAAGGTGAGAGATGGTCCAGCAGTCACAGGTGAGCCATTGGCTGGGGTGAGCTAATCTAGCTGACAAACTTGTAGCTCTCTGACCAAAATCTGACCCTGCTTAACACAGCTTAAGAGTTTCCAGTTAGGTTTCAGTGGCCCCCAGGGCTAGCAGCACGAAGCTCTCCACGTTCACTGGTCAGGATCCATGTCAGAGATGCAAAACAACATTAACATGAGACCATCATGTCTAATCTATGCGAGACTTTGTTGTTTTATCTTAACATAATCAAATAAATCACTATATCTAAATTATTGAAGATTTAATATGATTATTTAAACCATTGTTAACTTCTTTGTTTATACCTCCCAGCATGATTTTTGCCCTTTTTGGATTAAAAGTAGCTTAGAGTTGCTCTTTTCTCTAAAACTGCCAATCAAGATGTTTTATGAATATGACAGAAGATTAAAATGTTTTTTTTTTCAATTCATTATTAAGGTGCTGTGTTCATGAGAGAAGCACACTAACTGCATCATCTACCAGATCTGGAGGCTGCATATTCCCACTGAGCTTAACCAGAGGCAAACCTTTGCACAGTAAACAGCATGGTAACAATAGGTCAGTCCTCTCACTGGGAGTTCAGCTTGGCATCAACTAAGTCATTTAGTCCTGGAGTTTCAATGAAGATTAAAAACATAACAATCTGACCTGATGTTTTGTATCATCAAGCATATTATATACCTAACGGACACTTCATTTAAAGGAGGCATGTATTAGAAATGACCTCTTGTCCTTTGCCTGATGCCATGCAGACTGTTTAGTGGTTATCCTGCTAAAACAGGAGTAAGAAGGAAAAGATCTAATTCGATTAATCTTTTTCTAAGATTTTCTGGTCTGAGCTAGAAAACGCAAGGCATTAGACCAGTAATCGTATACGTCACACGTTATCATGTCTTAAATCTCTGAATGACAACACACAGGTCACTTAGTCTTAATTTAGGCTCCTTTAGTTCTCCCAGAATCCCTTTTCTATTCTTGGCCTTCAGCTGGGTCATGACTTACTCATGGTCTGCTTGGTGCAATGACCTTTTAGATCACACTCCTTAACCTCATTACCTTGATGAGCTTACACCAAACCCTGCAACTCCCAATGCCAAGAATGTTGCTGCATATTGAAAGCTGTTTACAGTGTAAATATCCTGCTAAACGGTTGCTTTTTTGACCTTCGTCTTCTTTACAAATGCATGTTTTCAGCTCATGAGCTTATTTCAACTTTGAAGTTGGATTTTGGTTTAATCAACTCTCATCAGTTGTGAGAAATGTGACGCCAATGAAACATAAAACGGGCCCTGATCTGTGAGCAGTGAGCCTATCTGCAGACCCACTGTGCTGTAAAACGGTCACATCCTGGTGGTTTTGCTCACACAGCAGGTCTCTCCTGGGTAAACTCTTCCTCACTTTGTCTGCAATTAGCTTGTTTTTAACTCACCACTGGGGATAAGTATTAAGAAATACCAGATCTCTGAAAACAATGTGGTATTATCATCCTTAAACTTTTAACCCTTTCTCACTCATTGAAAAAGGTATAAAATAATATTTTCAGCAACAGAAAGAGACATTTTTATAAAATTGGAGACTATTGACTTCAAAACTTTAATACTTCTTTCTAAAATAACCAACATTATACAATAATTACTGATCAGAACTAAGAGTTTGCTCAAATATAATGATGAAGGCCATCTCAGCAGCTGCTTGGTGAGTGGGGTGGAGAATTCACTGTTCTATGATTTCAGCAAATTGAATGCAGAGACATTTTGGATGTCCAGTGAAGTGTACAAATATGGTCCTTTGCCCAAAAAAAGCAGAAAATGAACTCCTCATCTTCTAAGCCTTACAGTGTTGGCAGGTCTGGGATGTGTGGAAGCAGGCAAAGTGGGACAACCCCAGTCATCTGGAAGGACCTGGCAGCACCCGCAGCCTTGGGTCTACGTAAAGTTTTCGCATGAACAGCAGAATAATTCAATTTGCATTAAAAACCTGCATTAAATGCAGACTGGGCTGAGTAACACAAACTGTTGCACAATGCTGATCCTGTGTCTCCAGTCTGAGTGTTCTGGAGGCTGAATTGTCATGTTATGAACATAATATAGGTGGAGAACCAAGTAAAAGAAACAGTGTATGCTTTCAAACAATCAGTTTTATGTACAAAATGATAATATATTCACAGATAAACCTGAAGAAATAAGAGGATGATGCCTTAATTGCTAAGATTAAAGCACATCTACATGTTTAGAAGTGCAAAAATACTCGCTGGTGTACTTAAATGGTGTGAGTCAGTCATACTGGTCAAAGAAAATCAGTAAAAAGTTGTTTTGAGTAAATGACAACAACCTGTGGTGATATCCTGATGGGAGTCTTCCAGTGTTCCCATCCAACAAAGGCTCACTCACTGATTTGGTGAGTAAATATGATGCTAAATATTTGTAGCATTTACGGTGAACAGATAGAAACATAGCTGAATACTTGCAGATCATATTTCATCACGAGGGATTGATTATTAGATGCAATCTGTGTGTCTTTGTGCCAGATTTTTAAAATAAAATTGGCTTTATATAAACTCAGCTAATATAATGTGAACTAATGTGGATCATAAACTGGATTTGATTATAATTTAACTACAATGAAGTATCTTTTAAGTACATTGAGAAAGTTTTGTTTTGAATTGTTGGTTTCATAATTTAATTGTGTATTTAATTGAACAAAAATCTGTTCTGCTGCATCCAACTCCCCCCCCCCCACACCCCCCACCCCCACACCTTCATCAAAACACCATATGAGGGAATATCTTTCAGAGGAATGTGTTGGATCTCCTCAGCAGAGCTCCAGAAATCAGTTTCCAGAAATCTCTATGAAATTACAAAAGTGATTCTAACACAGTAAATATAGTTTAAATGTCATTGTACATATTTGTATTTTAAATCCAGACATATGAGAACATTTTAGAGACTAATGAGTGAAATAAAAGTCTCACATGAGCTGAAGTGTCTCAGTTTAATAGTTTTACAAAAAGAAGGTAATAAAGTACACAAATTGTACGTTTGCTGTTCTTATTAACTTCCTTTAAATAAAACATTTCTTGAGTAGCCAAATGAAGGGTTATTAAAAGCAGGCCCATGTCCAAAAAATACACACTCATTTTCTGCACAATTAACTAATGACACTAGGTGGCATCAAATGGTTGGGATTTTAATAAGGTCATGAGGTTCAGATTAAGTTTTATCATGACGGGAAAATACCTGAAAATATTAAGTTTCCTTCCAAGCATCTCATTTTTGCAAGGAGGCGCCTGATGCAGGAAAACGGCAAGGAGGTAACGGCGGAGGAACAAAAGGAAAAAGAAGAAGGTAAGGAATCCCTTCACTCTCCGCAAAGTGCAACTAACCCCCTCACGCGCTCGGCTGCTCCCAGATCGGCTTCTCCTCCACTAACTCCGCCCCCAGCGCGCACGTAACCGAGTTGGTGACGTGCGGACGCATCACTTTCCAACATTCTGCAAAGCATCACCAAAATCATCATCCATCAGCCCCCCTTCTTCTCCCACCCTCCACCCCCACCTCTCTCTCTCTCTCTCTCTCTCTCTCTCTCTCTCTCTCTCTCCTTCCTTGTCTTTTTAATGTAACTTCTGACTGATCGGGAGAGCAGGGAGCGTCTGGAAAGCCTGGTCCGCTGACTCCATCTCTCGTGAAGGACCTGCTCGCGCGGTGCTCTGTTTATTAAATCTGGACACGCAAACCGGAAGGGATCAGACTGTGTGGGTTTTTTGGAGTAACATCGCTTTCGCTGCGGATTCTGGCTCTGTTGTTATTTTCCTTTCTGTGGATGTTAAAGCGCATCTGAATGAAGCTGTTTGGATTTCCTCTGGGTGACAGTTTAGTCTTTATTTACTAGTTTTACTTTACACATTATATTTTAGTCTAAATTGTGTGTGTGTTTTAAACAATGCCGCGGCTTTGTTAAATCTAGGGGGGATAAATGCCGACCATCTTTGTGCGTTAATTATCGTGTAAAATCAGGAAAGTTGGGTTCCCAAAGTTTTGGAGCCGGTCGATATGGCAATGGTCGCGTGGAGAAGCAATGAGGGCGTCGGGGACACCCAGGGGACTCTGTCCTCTCCGGTGTCCCAAGTGGCACCACTGCCTTTGCCCGGACACATGAACCAAGCGCCCGCTCTGGAAATGCCCCCGGCGATAGCGGCCCCACAGAGCGCACCGCCTCCCGGTCAGTCCGGAACCTCCGCCGTAACCACTACCGCCACAACCAACAACAGCAACGGCACCTCCTCTTCATCCTCCTCCTCATCGTCCATGGACAAACAGCAAAGTCAGCAGATCGAGTGCATCGTTTGCGGGGATAAATCCAGCGGGAAGCACTACGGACAGTTCACGTGTGAGGGATGTAAGAGCTTCTTTAAACGCAGCGTCAGGAGGAACCTGACTTACACCTGCAGGGCCAACAGAAACTGTCCCGTGGACCAGCACCACCGGAACCAGTGCCAGTACTGTCGCCTCAAGAAATGCCTGAAAGTGGGCATGAGGAGGGAAGGTACGGCTGGCGTCCGCTGTTTTATTTCACCGCATGGTTCAGGAAAAGACACTGTTTCATATTAGTTCTGTGTTTATTTCTGCCAAACTTGTGTCCCATTCCCAGTTACAGTATGCAATCCCCAGTTACAGCCTATGTATGCAACACTGGTGTAGCCGAGCTTCACGTCTACATCATTTTGTTATGGACACAGCTGCACATTAGGGTCCGTGTCGCCTTTTGTCTGAGCCGTCATTTTGTGCACGTAGCTTAATCTATTTTATCCAGATAATTATATTTCTCTAGCATCGATTTAAATGTAGCTTATATGCTACATGCAGACTGGTATTTAGTTATGATATAGATGGCTCCAGCTAGCATAGTGTAGCAGGGTTAATGTAGGCTGTTATTGACGTTATCATGGTCAATGTGAGGCGAAAACACGAAGACGTTTTAAATGTTATATTTTAAATCGACTATTTAGTACATTTTCTTATTAAGCCTGTTTATTTACTTGTTTTTTGTAATGTAGTATTCGGATATCATCGGATTTTTATGTGAAATTATATGTTCTTGTTCAATCTTTGTGTGTACGTGTGTTTATGTGTCACTGGCAGCGCGCGCGACCGCGCAGGCCCAGCTTTACCCTACTTTAGCATAGCTGGAGTTAAGCTATTAAAAAGGCTAACTGCCTGTTGTTATTGCAAATGTATAGGCTTATTTTTATCTAATATAGATAAAATACATCAACGGAATTTAACTTATGTGTAACAGAAATATGGACACGTTGGACATAAAGAATTGAAAAAAACCTAAATATAAAAGCCTTTTTAAATTGGTTTAAAGAATATTTCAGTGGGGAAAAAAGAAAATAAAAATATGTAGATATAAAATATAAGCTGATGGAGACTTTTAGACTAATTACTTATATTATCTACATGCCAGGCCTCAGAAATAGCCCAGATATTTGCGTCTCTGGTTGAATGTGACATTTCTTTCCAGGATCTGTCTAAACCTGCTTTTTCACATCTGTTGTTTTAAGAAATGCCACGGGTGGGCTCGATTCAGCTTTTCTTTTAACCTCACCTGTGCTTTATAAGCGCCTTCTTATCTGTAACCTGATGTGACATACCTGCTTTTTCTGCTTACAGCTGTCCAAAGAGGCAGAATACCCACGCAGTCATATCACGGCCAGTTCGCCCTGACAAACGGAGACCCGCTGCAATGTCATTCCTACCTATCTGGTTACATCTCTCTGCTGCTGCGGGCCGAACCCTACCCGACCTCCAGGTTCGGTTCTCAGTGTCTGCAGAACAACAACATCATGGGCATAGAGAACATCTGTGAGCTGGCCGCGCGGATGCTTTTCAGCGCCGTGGAGTGGGCCCGAAACATCCCCTTCTTCCCAGACCTGCAGGTGTCAGACCAGGTGGCTCTGCTTCGCCTCACCTGGAGTGAACTGTTCGTCCTGAACGCCGCACAGTGCTCCATGCCCGTGCACGTGGCTCCGCTGCTGGCCGCAGCAGGCCTCCACGCATCCCCGATGTCCGCAGACCGGGTTGTGGCCTTCATGGACCACATCCGGGTCTTCCAGGAGCAAGTGGAGAAGCTCAAAGTGCTGCACGTAGATTCTGCAGAGTACAGCTGCATTAAGGCCATTGTGCTGTTCACAACAGGTAAAGTCTCTTCATTCACACTAACATGAACATCTATTGGGACATTTTTGTGGACCCTCGTAGCTAATGCACCCCCCAAAAGTGAAACGTCCTTAAAAAAAATCTTATTATTGAGCACTGTATACAGTATCTAAGATAACACATTTAAACATACATGTTAATATACTGTTTATGTCATGTTGACATCTTTCTGAATTGAAAGGTTTCAATTCTCTTAAACTTAAACTTAACTTAAAAAACAAAAACAAACAAAAAAAGAAGGATGATCATGACCTGAATATACGGTGAATTAAAATATAAGAATGGAATATATTTTTTAAATACAAAATAAATAATACAAATTTCTTATAATCATTCTTGTAAATAATGAAAAAATATTGTAGGATTTTAAGCTTGTTTATTTTAAAATAATAGATATTATATTAAAAGAAAGGAAAAAAGGTTGGTAAAAATCTAATGAATTTATAATTAATAGAAAAATTTTATATGGCAAAAATCTGACATCAGAAAAGAGAAAAATTCTTGCAATATCTTTTGTAAACTATGTTAAAATACTCTTTTTTTCCAACCAAGTTTGTCACCGTTTAAGTGGAATTATATTTTTGTTAGTATTATCATTTTACCATTTAATAAGCAAAAGAAACATATATTTTAAAACTATACAGTATGTGACTTGTAAACATAAATACGTTTGCTTAACTATTATATTTTATACAAATTAAGGTAGAGGCGGTGCGTAACGTAGCATTTAAAATTTTATTCCACTTTCTGTTAAAAGCTCATGAATTCACATTTATCAAATCACACCTGTTTATTCTCCTGGATATTTAAAAAAAATTCCTTTAGACATAAATAAAAACAATTTTAGTCACTTTAAATTTTTTAAATTGAAAGATAGATCTGCAAATATACTAGCTATTTAAATAAAATTTATTCAAATATTTCTTTTTAAAAAAGAAATACGCACACACACACACACACACACATATACACA
>JBAMHX010000001.1:29661346-29678421 GCA_037177515.1 Pseudomugil tenellus
TATATTATAAATGTAACAATGTTCCATTTATGGTGACTTTACAATCTTTCTTGAGTTTATTTATCATTTGGCTCCAAATAGAAGTTCTGCTTTGTTTAAGATTTGTTAGTATTTGATATTTTTAAGGAAAATTCATTTTTAATTTTCCAACTTAAACTGTAACTCTTTAAAAGCTGATTAAATTCTGGTCATCAGTAGGTAATAAATGCCTTGGGTGCTTGAAGCAGCAGCACCGTGACTAACTGGCATTGTGCTCGTGCATGGGGCACCAGCATCCTTTCCTATCAATAAGTCATTATCTGAGTATTTCTGGTCATGGGTTTGCAGCAGCCTTGCCTGCATATCACACAACGAGGGTGCGGGGGGCACGGAGAGGTTTCAGCACTGCAGTCCTGCCATGTAAGAGGGGGTTGTTCATGTCAAAGAAGAAGCCATACAACCACAATCACCAGCAAGTTTAAAATACACTCCGTGAGAGCGTTTTCACACAAGTTCTGGTCTGTAGAATTAGTGAGACGTTCTCTCAATGAAAAAGTAGGTCCATCTAAAGGACTTGATCCTACAAATAGCTATTAAAAATTTAGTTTTGTTGCCATATTCAGGTGAGCAAAAGTCAAATTAGTTCATCTAGAAGTCCCATGGTGAGGTTCTGAACTAATTACCAACAACGTCAACTGAGTTTCACCCCAATTAAATGTAGGGAAGGCCCCGTGGTTTACACAAAGCACCCGGAAAACAGGTTTCATTTGAAATATTTATGTATTAAACAATGTCTATTAAAACATACATACAGCCTCTGTTACTCCAGGTTAACAAAGGACATGGAGACCTGGGCGTCGAAACAGAAACAACGAGAACTGCAAAACATGTAAAAAATCACAACAAAAGCCACATAAATAAAGATTATATCAAAATACAAAACTTGATTAAAACATGAGTCAAAAACAGACAAGTGCACAAACCCATCCATGCACTTGGTTACCATGCAGATGGAGGCGATAGTGCAGCTGACACCGGAACCAGAAGCACGGCGGGCGGCTGATGAGCCAAACCATTGGATGGTTCCACCAGTGGGATGAAGCAGGATTGGATCATCAGCAGGAGAACGCAGCGTGGTGCGCAGCCAACCTGTTTGCTGGTGGACAAAGACGGGTCGTGATGTGCTGGTCTCCCGTAGACATGGAGGTAAGGAGCAGCAGCCAGGTACGGTGCTGGGGGATCACCCGGCTTGATCCCAGGTTACCACGGCTGGAATCAGACTAACCGGCTCGCTTTAAGGTGAAGCCACGAGATGCAGGCCACTCACAGATGAGTCACTGGGCAGAACCAGTTCCACCAACTTCTGAAACCAGTAGAAATGATGCTGAGGAGCAGATATCTAAAGACTTTTCAGATAAAAACTCTTAAGGTTGTGGTGGGCAGAAGGAAGGCGACATTATAGTTAACCACGCTGACCCGACCTGCACCTGTTGCTGGAAACGAGGGTTTTGGCTCCATGATTTCAGGTTGAATCAGTGGACTGGGACCCCAATGGATGCGTCTCAAAAAAGGTGCAATGGTTCCAATTTAATGCTAAAAACATGTACCAACCCGTACTGTGCCAAACCGGACCAGTCACTTTAAGAGTCCAGCTCACTTTTAACAAACCGATCCACTTTGTTCAGAAGTCCGCGGTATGTGCAAGAAGTGTTTTTATGCTGTGCTTAAATAACCAAACCCATGTTTTTCACATGTTTTTCATACAAGAGGGTTTGGTTTTTACATGAAGCCTGAGATAATCAGAAATAATTAAATGAATGAACATAAAGAATGCTGCTTTTTGGCTGTCGGTGTATCCAATAGCAGAGTGGAAAAAAATAAAACTGCATTCCACACACAACCACTAAATAAAACAAGATGCACCCCCACATACGCCCACCAGGTCAGAACTGAATCTCCCAGCACCATCTCCTCCATCAGCTCAAATTACCATCCATCCCTAATTGATTTGAACAATAACACAAGAAAGCTCGTTAATGGTGAACATAATTGTCCCAGACAAAAGGCCAAACACTGCAAATCACACTTTACTGCAGGAGCTAGCAGGAGGCGACGTCTGGGCTGCAGCCAGTGAGCACAGGGCGATATTTCACTCCAGATATCCATCTACCACCTGCATCACATTTCATTACTGGATCACCCATCGTGCAGAACGCTGGACTTCATAAGCTTTGCTTGCAGCTCAACATGGCATCTATTTACTGGTGAATTTAACAAATAAAACAGATCAACAGAAAACATTAATGCTTTTACTGTAAAAAAGCAACAAGAAAACATGATAAAATGTATTTAAATTGATACTAAACGTGATGATTAAAGGTTAGTGTGCAGCTGTAAGTCTGTTTTTTTCTTTGTTTTTGTCTATTGAACAAATAGATAAAAATAAATATTCCAGCTTGTTGGTGTTAAATGAGGAGGATGAAGCTAAAATCCTTCAGCGTGCTGATACTTCACAACTCAACAAGCTGTGAGGAGGAGGAGAGCTATCAGCTGTGATGTGTTACTCTGAACCCAACTCTTTTTTACCCCCTCCTCTTCCTCCATCCCCACCTCCTCCCAGCATCCCCTGCTGCTGTTGTTGGGGTGGTCTCTGCCTCTGCTGTCACCAAGCTGCTGGTCTTTCAGCTGTCCTGCACTCTTCCCTCCCCTCTTTCCTCCCCCCCCCCCAAACGGCTCTCTCAGGCGTCACAAGATTACTGAAGCAGCGCTGACATCTCTATCAGTCTGACCTAACACTCTGCCCTTTTCCTCTCCTGCTCCTCCTCCTCCTGCACTCCAGAATCCATCACACAGCCATGAGCTACTCACCACGCATAAAAGCAGGCGGACAGAAAAACGCTGCAAGAGCCAGAGATGAAATAAACACTTTACTTCCTCCAGCCCTCAAAAAGCAATTTAGATAAGAGTCCTTCCTCCGTCTGAGGAAGACATTTCCACTCTGTAACGCCTGAGGTTTGGTTGGTCCAGGTATGATCTCTGTAGACAGGATTTGTTAAATATCATATTACTCTCTGCAATGCAGAAAACTTTTTTTACATACAGCTGTGCAGCAGGTGAGAGGTGAAATACAAAAATATGATTCTACATGTAATGTCCAAATGGAAATGTTCGAAACTCTTTCTGCTATTTTAAATTCTCCAGTTAACAATAATTTAATAACTTTAAATTTCCATGATTGATATAAATTAGTTTAGTTTGGTTTTTAAAGCATTTTAAAATGTTAAGTTCATGGAAATTAAAGTTTGTATACGTTTTCTTTCTACAGTATGAAAGTTAAATGTAAAATACACGTATGCAAATTTTTCTGCAAAATTTAGTCCCTCAGAAAAAACATATTTCATGTTTAAATGCAAAGAACTGTATGGGGATAAAAAACATATATAATTATAAAAGGCATGATTAAAAAATATTTAAATGACTGATTAATGAGAAATACAGCAAGCTTGCCCTTTTTTCATACCAAATGATCAACATTTATTACTCTGTGATTAAGCTCCATCTACTCACTACTTGGGTTTTGGCAGCTGCTTGATGCAGGACTTGATCTTAATGTGATCAAGTTAGCTCAAAAACATAGAAATGTCTTAATTTATATGTATTATAATCATCACTTACCGTCAAATGTTAACTTGATTTAAAAAAATGTTGAACATCTTTCTATGTTTGACTTCCATAAATATAAGTTGTTTTAATTAGTGATGCATAAATTAACAGGAATTGGATAGTTAATCTGTTAATTATGCAACCAATTATGTCTGCCTAAAAACAAGTTTCTGTTCTTACGAGAAGAGGGAGCTTTCAAAGAAGCTGAGCGAACAAACATTTATGTTTGAGGAAAGAGTGAAATAACATTGTGTAATTGATGATTACTGACGGAGTATAAACACCCCACAAAGGGATTGTAAATGTGATTAAACGCTCGTTTTTAATCATTAAAGTGTTCCTGAATGAAGACTTGCATTTAATCTCAATGTGTCAATGTCTGTGAATTTTTAAAAAGCAGAAAAACATATTTATATTTGCAATTCTGAAAAACACACAGTTATTTTCTGCTATTTAAACGTATCCTTTTCAGCACAAGTACTCTCTGTGTTCACAATGAGTAGACTAACAAACAAACAAAGGACAACAGCAGCGTCCACACCTCTGTTTGTGTCCCACCTTGTGGTATTAACAGCATTAAAAGTGTGAATTAAAAAAAAAACTACTTGAAAAAACAAATGCATGCATCATATGGAGAAAAACAGGATCCTATTGGTCTGCCTTTGTTTTTGCTATTTGGAAAAGCACAACACCCAACAGCAGACCTGATTTGATTTATATCTAAACAATCATCTGCATTAGATGTGTAATGTTAGAATAATATTTGTTATATTTTCCTGCTCTTTGCTGGTCAGTTTGTCTTCTGCTGCCATCATCAGTTTTTTTCTTTTTAAAGTAATGTTATCATTGTTTAACCTTATTGTTCCTGTTGAACATAATGATTTTAAATGTGGTTTCTTTTCATACGTTATATTGAATTTCCCCACTGAATGCTGTCTTTGCTCTGAAGGCGCATTCATCCAATCACCCCCCAGTGTTAGCTTTTGAGATTTGTGAGGGGAATGATTTTCATCTGCAAACAAACTGCTGTTCTTCATAGAATTCCTCCATCGGTCGACACCGAGCGGCGTTATTAAGCAACTTCCAATGACACAGTCTGCAGGGGGGCCTGCCAGTGGAAAGATGCTGTCCATTAGCTGTCAACAATGACCAGTGGGTCTACCCTCCCATGGGACTGGCAAGCAAGACATCGTCTCATCCCGAGTCTGGCTGAGAGATCACACAGGCCCCATTGTCTCAAGCAGCCTGGAGTCTTATTGTAGAAGCGCCTCTGGGAAAGGACAAGCCTCCACGTCCGTGCTTTATTAAAGAATAGGCTTTCTCCTGGCCAAGGCCATGAAAACTGTAAGGGATGAATTTAAGGGAACACATGGAGGCCACAGAGTAGATTTGGAATGAGGGCACCCCTCCTTTGACGAGTTTGGACTCCCCTTCCAGACCTCCCTCTCTCTCTCTCTCGCAGTGCTGACCTCCCTTCTCCACCTCTGTTTAATAATGCTTGGGCCTTGGTCATTATTTTGGGCAGATGGAGACGGGGGCAGGCAGTGAAAGGAGTTGGTGTCACTCCTGAGGAGAGGATGGTAAGGATGACAGAGAAGAAAAAGTGAATCAGAGAAAAGATCAAAAGCAGAAGCTCGCCTTTCACTCGCCTGAAAGCGCTAAAGAGGATAAGAAACGATCAGGCCTGGGGTCTCCTGTCCTCTCTGGCAATTAGACTCAGCTGATGGAGAGAAAGGCATGAATGGCAGGGTTCAAGGCCCTCTCTAGGACTCACACAACGGGAAGGAGTTTTTTCCCCGACGCCTCCTTTATTTTCATCTCTTTTCAGAGTGTCAGAAATGCAGCTGAAATATCTCTCCAAAAAGACAGCACAATCCTCGGTGCCAAACCTTAATCACGGTGGCTGATGAGATTGAGAGGGGGGTGGCATTTGAGAAAAAACACATTCTTTTCACAATTCATCTTTACACTTTATATGAGTCTAGGATTCAAGGGCGGTATGTTAGGTCTATATGTGCTAATTAAATGGATAAATTAGGATCCATATTTGAAGCTAGAGGACACAAACATCCTGAGTAAAGCTGATGAAGGCAGGGAAATAATAACTTATTGTATTTGAACCAAATGTTCCTGCTGCCTCCAAAGGAAGGACAGCCATAATGCTTTAGCAAGATGACTCGGACATCTTCAAACTATTTAATATTCTTTTTTCTTTCTCTCTCTCTCTCTTTTTCTTCTCTCTATCTTTTTTTTAGGGGCACAGCCACATGTCCCACAGGAACCTATTACCATCTTCTACATATGCAAAGGTTTCAATAGGCCGTCGATCATCTCCATGGAGGGACGTGTAGCTTTTGCTACAACTTTAACAGCTTGTCATGAAAGGCTCGCAGGGGGATTTCAATTACACAGGTCATCGGAGAGAGAGGAAACTATTTCGGTCATGAATTTTATTTGATAAAGGTTGTGAGGTAACCATTTGTGAATCAAAAGAAGGACGAAACTAGCAAAGGTTGGTATAGTTGAAGAGCAATTTACTAAAAAAAAAAATAGGCCAGCATCGACAAAGAAAACAGAGGATTAGATGAGATATTGGAAAAGTAGGTTTGTGTGTGAAGTCATCCCTTCAAAGTTTATTTTGGGCTTAGCAGAGAGGACCCAAACCCATAATCCCCCTGTAGACACACCTGCACAGGACAGTATAAAGACCCTGAACTAAACCTAGTCAGACACTCTTCATTCGAGGGTCTCCATCAAGCAGCTCACCAAAGAAGCTCCACAGCCTCCAGTCCTTAAAGATGTCTCCTTCTGCCAGCTTGCTGCTCCTGCTCCTGCTTGGTCTCTCACAGGCTTGGTTTCTCCCAAGTGAGCAACCTTCCCAGCAGGAAGGAGTTGAAGAAGAAGAACCAGACAAGGATGGCGCTGAGGGCGATGATGTTGACATCACCGCTAAGATTCTGACCACCAACAACGGCTCTGACATACCGTTGATGGAAGGAGACATGATAGCCCCTACAAACAGAAATGCCATGAAATGCTGGGGCAACAGCTGCCTGTGGAGAAAAGCCTCCAACGGCAGAGTGGTGATCCCCTACGTGATAAGCAATGAGTTCCCGGCTTATGAGAAGGAGAAAATCGAGGGTGCCATGAGGGGCTTCAGTCGTACCTGCATCACCTTCACCCCTCGCACGAACGAGTATGATTACATCAGCATCGTGAACAGACACGGGTGCTACTCTGCTCTGGGGAGACAAGGAGGCGTACAGGAGCTTTCTCTCAACAGGGGGGGCTGCATGTACACCGGGATCGTACAGCACGAGATAATCCACGCTTTGGGCTTCCAGCACGAGCAGACCAGGAGCGATCGAGACAACTACGTCAGGATCAACTGGCAGAACATCATGCCGGCCAATGCCTACAACTTCTACAAACATGATACAAACAACCAGAACACCCCCTACGACTACGGCTCCATCATGCACTACGGAAGAACAGCATTCGCCATCAGCTACGGACAGGAGACCATCACCCCCATCCCCAACCGCAATGTCCAGATCGGCCAAAGGCAGGGTCTGTCCCACTGGGACACTCAAAGGATCAACATGCTCTACAGATGCTGAGAACAGCTGTGCTGAGTTATCAGAAAGGAAACAAGTTATTGTTGCTGCCTGACATGGAAGGTTCTGTGATTAGATAATGATCAGAATCGTAATTAAATGAATAAGTCTCTGAAATGAAATTTGTAATCTTAATGAATATCAGAATAAAATTACAGCAAAAGTTGATGTTTTCCGTGTTTGTTTCTTAATGATTCTATGATTGTCCATCGATTGGTTTCACTTATGAATTATCTTCCATCCAAACATTTTCTACTGCTTGTTCCCGAACGGGGTCGTGGGGGGAGCTGGAGCCAATCCCAGCTGACACAGGGCGAGGGGCGGGATACACCCCAGCAGCACTAGGGATGTCAACGATGCACTCAAGTCACGATTCAATAGGCACAATTTCCATTTTCTCAATTTTATTCTTAACAAAATTAACAATAAATATTTCACACCAAGTTATTTTAGTACTTTTTTTAAACCTATAACCTAACATCAAACAAAATAATATTTATGTATAATATGGAATTTAGTATTAATCATTTTATGACTAAAAGCTGTTTTATTTTTTAACATTTTGCATTTATGTCTATGTATCAAGTAGAACTATCCATTGATTTTCAGGGGGGGCTGGAGCCAATCCCAGACATATAGACGAACAACCACGCACACACACTCCCTCCTAAGGGCAATTTAAAGTCTCCAATCAGCCTATACCCAAGCTTCATGTCTTTGGACTGTGGGAGGAAGCCGGAGAAAAGCCACGCTAATACAGGGAGAACATGCAAACTCCACACAGACAGGCGACCGCTCGAGCCGGGGATCGAACCGGCAACCTGTTTGCCGTGAGGCTGCAGTGCTAACCACCTCTCCACCGTGCAGGCCCTTATGAATTATCTCTCATTGCCAAGCAACTCATATTGATCAATCTTATAATGGATGATTGAAGTCAGAACAGGTGATCAGTGGAGTTGAAGTCAGGACAAACTACTTCATCCTCCCATTGAAGGTCTCTGGTGGAACCTGCTCTGTTTGGGTTGGTGTTGTCGTTTTAGAGGCTGGAGTTTGTCCTGTTGGGGTTTGCACGGCTCTACACAAAAGCCCTGTTTGTTAAATGAACAATTAGTTAAAGTGCTAATGTAGGTTTCCAAAAGGAAAGTTTTTCTTTGATTCATTTTTCACCTTTTCCCAGGTAATAAAGTACTGCTCCTCTTACAAAAAAAGCAAGTCAAAATCTTGAATTAGAAGAAATAGTAATAAGAAACTATTAAAAGGAAACAAGAAAGAAGAATAATTAATTATACATTTAAGTGTGTATACATGCATGTACAAAAAAGAATACGTGTGTATGTCTGCATGTACATATAGCAGTAAAAAAAGCATTTAAGCCTCTTATTCTTTCCTGATTGACTTGCAACAGTAAATACATTTATTGTGTGATATGTAGGTGAGGATGCATCTTTTTATATTTACATCCAGTTCAAATAGAATTTTAAGGGAATAAATAATGTTCACGGGGACTGATGCAAAATAAAATAACAAAAGGGGGAAAAAAACAGACAGAAGGCCAATTTAGGGTGATTATGTTGGTCTCCTGAAATAATTTTCTGTCAGTCAGAGCGGCTGGCTGTTCATTGCCTGAGGCCCTGCTGGATGAAGGACTTTGATGTCGATGTGCTCCAAGACAGCAAAGCCGGCCCACAGGCTCAGAGCTAGTACACACTGCGGCTGTGACTCACTTCAACTCAGAGTCTTTGTGGGATTTTACCAATAAAGGAGAGAGATACGATGAACATGGAGTGTCCACATGATGAATATGATGTTTATTGCATTTGGTAATGAGCAACAGTGAAGTGGGTAAAACACCTCGGATGAACCTGTCATGGTGACACATCCTGGATGTTTTCCTCTGCCACACATTCATGACGCAGTGAACATCCGTGTCTCTACAGACTCTCAAGATATGTTGTGAATTCTGATTGAGAACAAAGTTTCTGTCGGAGAAAAAACAAATGTTGGTCCACAGACGCTTCACTGAGCCTTTAAGAAGTTAATAAGTAAAAAAATCTTTTTAACAATCAAAAGTTAAAAATGGTCCAAATTTCATTTTATGAACTCAGAGTGAGGTTTATAAATGTTATAATGAAGTTGACCTTTGACCTTTTTATTACCCCCACTATGTTATTTTTATTACACATCTGGTGTTTTGTATAAATTACTGACAAAGTCCTTCAAAGTATTGTAATAATCCTTCTGAACAATGACAAGAAGAGGGAAGAAAAGCCAACAGGAGGCTTTGGCTGCAGCCAAAGATTCTGTTTTTTATTTGATGTCACAATGAACATAAAATAAAAACCTCCTCATATGAACTTACTTTGACTTTACTCTACACCTTTAAATGGACATGTTCTCTCAACATGTTCCTGTATTTATTACGTACAATGATGGACTGGCAGCGTGTGCAGGGTGTACCCAGCATCTCGCCTACTTGCTGGGACAGACTGCAGCTTTCTCACAACCCTGAACTGGATTAAATGGTTCAGAAAATTAATTAATGCACTTTTCACATAATGCTGTTCTCCAAAAAGATTAATAATCACATAAAAGAAACAAGTAAATAATAAAATGTCTGAACCACAAACTGACCTGAAGTTTTTCTGGTTCCATGACAACTTCCCTTCATCATTCTATTCTTATTTTGACATCTTGATACCAAGACGACAATAAAAACATTTCAAGTTATTGAGACTATGAGTTTATATTGTGTTATAACGACCACCGTATCTGAATTTTGTTTCAGTAAAGAGTTTGAAATGAAGGGATTACCACATCAGCATGCTACTTAAATGTTCTACATTAATAGTTTATGAATTCTTTACTTTTTCTGTACATGTGCAAATAAAACCTTTAACTGGTAATAGTGTATAACATGCCCAGTGCCGCAGCATTAACACCAATTAAAAACATGCACCTGTCAGTTTTATGACGTTTTGTATAATGAATGATTGCCAATACGTCTTACAATAAAATGTTTTATTTGCTCTTAAACAATCTGAATGTTTTCCAGAGTGTTTCAGTGCAGTCAGTTTTACAGACTTACATGCAACTGATTCTCTCTGGAAAATCTCATTTTAACAAAACACAACAGAAGTTCAATAGTTGCTGCTAAACAGCAACACTGTAGTGGTGATAACGCAGTGACAATGATTATGATAATACATCTCTTCTGATGAGTGATTAAAATGGTCCGTGGTTAAAATGACTTTGTTACTTGTGTCCAAATTCTTCCTACCAAAGTAAACTGTGTTAAGTGAAGGAACGGGAGTCACATGTTACCAGCCGAGTGAGCCATCACAGCTTCCAGCTGCTCTGGAATTCTTCAAGCCAATGTCGGGAACCATTTATGATCAGAGTTGATTAGACACCAGACCCGCCTTCCAGCAGCTCACTACATGCAGTTATTAATGAGTTAACAAAGACTGTTAATGGATAGTAATGAAACTCACAGGCTCTGCAGAGCTTCATCTGGAGCCATACTCTGCACACGGACACAGCTGACTGTTCTCCAGCCCGATCTGGACTTCTAACAAGTCTTTGGAGACCAATCAGTCGACGTGTTTGTGGCTCATAATAATGCACGTGCCACATCACATTAGTCCCCACATGTGAACCATGATTTCACTTGGTAATTCTGATGCACCTCACCGGCTATACATATTCATGCTGCGCCTATAAGTGGCAGATTGAGATGTCCTTCCAGTGTCCGTGACAGCAGGTTATTAATATTGAATACCAAAGTCAACATTATAACTAGATGAAGAGACATGCAGGTCATCGCCTGCCACATTCTTCACACTCTCCGTCCTCCAGACAATTGAACAAATCATCAAATGTTTTGCATAGACTGCATAGCAGGAATGTTGGTACATGATAGTGTAATATTCAGCGTTAACAGAAAATTATTGTCTTAAATAACAGTCATCACTGTCGTACATATATAATTTGTTACAGATAAAGGACTTTATTTTTCATTATATTTAATGAGAACATTTCTCATTTATGAGACTGTTGGTTAAGAACTCCTGCACTCTGACTAAAAAGCCAGAAATCTCAGAGTATTACTTGCAAAAACTTGAAATGCAGCATCTTTTCACTATTCCAACCCTCCGATCCATAAATTACCGCAGCTGTTGTTCCTTTTGCAGCCCCGTAACCAGAGGTTTGTCTGGTTGAGCTGCCTGATAGGATACTGGCTGCAGGCATCTCGTCACAGCAGCTGAGAGGAGGTTGCAGAGGTCCTCCTGCTTGTGGCGACGCCCAGGGGCCATCAACACAGCGGGGAGCCCGGGTGCCGGTGAGGTCTCGCTTCGCTTCATGAAAGCCTAATGAAGAGGGGGGGGGGGGGGCTCTGTGCTGTTTGACGCCCACAATCCTGCAGCACAGGAGCAGGGAGAGGATGGCTGCACGAAGAGGCACAACACAGAGAAAGACAGAAAGGGCCAACTATGCAGTGGTACTGGCTGCATTTATTACTGTTAGAAATAAAAAAAAACATGAATAATAAATAAGGACCCCAAACAACCAACAAAAACAAAAAAACAGGCACTTATTTTACATGTAGAAATAAGTCCATCTAGACGTGATGAGATTAAATTCCTTTCTGTGTTCATCCATTTTTAAATGTAAGAAATACAGGAAAGTTCGGCCTACTCTTATATTTGAGGACATAAATGGATTCATTGATAAAAGCTCTTCATAAAAACGCTGCTGTGAAAACTCACACCTTAGAGCATCACAGTGAGCTGTTATGACTTATAAATTCATCCCAAAGGTAATCACGCATTTCTTAAATGAAGAAGAATCTGGAGACTATAAAAATACAGCCGCTCAAACTGGACACAGAACATTAAACTTACATTCTTTGCAAAAATTGTGCAAATGCAGAAATACAAATATTAAATAATGTAAAATAAACTCTGCAGTCTTTAGAAAAGACTTTTTTTCGTGCGCAGTGTTGGCTGCCAGCATCAACACAGCAAATGAAGGACCGTTCCACCTATATTCCAAGTCTTTGCAACGCTCGCTTTCCTCGTCCTCCTTAAGGTCCGAACACTCAGCATCTCCTGGCTGTATTTTCTACGACATTTTCTTTTTCTTGCTGCCTTTCAGCTCACTGTATTGAACCTGAAGGAAATCAGAAGATAGAAAATCTTCAGTCGAGCAACAAAAACAGAAGCACGAGAAACATCAGCTTAATTGTAATTAATTCAGAGATGGGTAGAAGGTGAGAAGCAGTGAAAGGCAAGTTCAGTAACAACCTGAGGCTGATTATGCTGCAGCGGGGAAGGGATTTTATGATTAAAAAAGATCAAATGTAGCTTGTTTTTCTTGCTGCTAGTGAGTAACCAGCAGTTTATACACTGCACACTGTTAATGTGTCTCACCTGGGAAGAAACACACAACATAAAAGCATCCACTTGTCACTGCAGGAGAAATAAAGACCAGTATGGTGACGCCCATCGCCATCATGCACACACAAAGACACTGAAGCATCCATCTCTCCCTGCTACATAGAATGTGTCTTTAGCTCGACCCCCTGGCCCAGAGGCATCAAGGAGGGAGACAGCTTAGAGGGATCGAGCAAGTGATGGGAGGACGAAAGATGAAAAGGGAAGACAGATAAGAGGGAGGAAGGGGGGTGAAGAATTAAAAAAAAAAAAAAAGTCTAGATTTTTCTTATTAATCCACATAAAAATTGTCCATATAGTTTTGAGGTGCGGGTGAGTTTGTACAGGTGACACCAGCAGCCTCAGCCTGGGAACAAGCTGCGCTGCAAAGCGGCTGAGCAGCAGACCTCCACCAGGGATGCATCAAGCACCAAAACACTACTGAAATTACACTGCGCTGCATAATTATACAGACAAAGCTAATTATACAGACAGGAGTAAAGAATGCCTGGGAGTTGTTGTGGTTACATGTAAAGCTGGCAGGCTCTGGGATTTTGGGCTTCCTGACCGGCTGATCCAGGCAGGCTTACCTTCTGCACATCTGAAGGCACCCTCGACAGGAAATCAAGCACTTCATTGTTGTCCATGCTGTACGGGTTCCGTAATTTCTTGGTGAATTTATTGATACCTAAAACAAAGATTCACACCAACGTATCATTAAGCCTGATCTCCTGCGGCTGTGTTCTTTGTTTCCACACAAACAAATACTTGCCAGAAGGGACTCGTGTTGTCCAAAAATATTTCTGTAGGAAAATTTCTTCTTTTGTTTTCACTTGTGCAACTCATAGATTCCTATTTTACATTCATACATTCTCGTTTTAACTGAAGGCGGATTTCTATTTGATTTACAAAGACAAAAAAAAACAAAAGAAATCCAAACTTGGAAAAAGTATTTTTAGTCACAGAAGCAGAGGTGACACAAAGCACACGAAACATTCAACACAAATGAAACTCACCCCATAATAAGACTATGTAGCGCAAAGGGATGAAGTATGTGAGGACTGTGGCAATGACAAAGACCAGCAGAGCCAGAAGCGACAGGAACGGCACCGACCAGTTGAATGTGCTGAAAATATCAAACACTGAATTTCAATAAAGTGAGTAGGTGTCAAACTTGTAGTTTTTTTTATATATAATTACAGAAGACAATCTCCATAATTTTGAGGACATGGTACAATTAAAGAAAATGACATAATTTCAAACTGTTTCATGCTGTAATCACAAACATGTGCTTTTCTTCCACTTAATCCCAAAGTAAATATTCAGCAGGAGCGCGACGTAGTTTATGATGGATTCCAACATCTTACTTTTTAATCCTCTCCCCGAAGCAGGCGATATCGTCTAACAGGTTTTGAAAAGTAATGATTGTGTCTTGGACCATGTGGATTTTCTTCAAAAGCCCTTTCCTCTCCGACTCCTGCAACAGAAAAACAAAACACACATAAATCACTTTATATGTCTTAACTTTTCATATTTAATATACAGGTGTAAAAATAATAGATTGTATCTTCATGCTTCATATACAAAAGTTTGTTCTGGATCACAGAAGCTTTCTGTTAGATTACTACCTTTCTATCTTTATCCACCTTATGAAAAAGAATTCATGTTAAATCCAGATAAAGGTTTAAAAATAATGTAAGTCACTCAACTTATTACTGTTTTTTGTGCTGAATTAACCTTTATTTTATTTATCACACACTATTCGAAACCTAAACAAGTAAAAATTTTGCCTGCATAATTACAAGCTACATTCCCGCGACATTCCCACGACCAGAGCTCTGATCTGAGCTCAGAAGTTTAAAGGTGAGAGCTCTTCAGAACCGCGCTGGACGTCACGTTGTAAAAAGAGATGAAGTATTGTTCAGAGGTCCATTCAGACCCCCAGGGGGAAGTTTAGAGTAAACAGGAGAGATAATACTCTGGACGGGGAGACAGAATCGTGTCCACATCAAAAGACTGGAGACTAACGGAGGGTTATCGGTCTAAAGTGAAGAGCCGGGCTCTGTGAGGATGATGATGAGGCAGGAAGGATGTGCAGTGACTCATAAACCACATGCAACACAAATCCAGTTTCTCCTCTCCACAATATCCATCACTGCACTAAAGCCCTTCAGGCATTTCAGGGTCATATTCCCACTGGAACCAGTATGAGAACCACTCCAAATCAGATCCATGCAGGCCATTCAAAACACTGGCTATTACTGAAGAAATATTTCCCTGCCTAAAAGCTTTTCAGCAGTCATCACAAACTTTTGGAAAGAGCTCTGAAAAAGTGAGTCATTAGTTCCATATTGATAGTATTTTATGGTGTGTTAAGCGCAGAGACGTTCCCAAATGCAGCAGGACGTTTTTCTCCACCTCCTTTATTTACATAAGAATGAGTTGTGACAAGTGGAAACAGGTTGATGAGGTCTTTATTAAAGCTAGATGTCTTTTTGTAAGTTAAGTAAAAAAGAAAAAAACAACTGGTGCTTAAAAGGAATCAAAATGTATCAGAAGGTTTAGAGCTGAATGAGGAGCTTAGCAGCATACAGCCGCAGATCAAAGGGAGACACCTCTGTCAACATGGGAAATGAAGATGATTCTCCTCCATTCATCAGTGTGCAGAAGTCAGCTGCATGCTACTAAAAATAAACCATCTTCACACGCACGTACCTTCTCATCATCCTCGTCCTCATCCGCCAAATCCATGCTGTCCTGGAAGGGGAAAACACAGAGACGTGAGTTTTGAGGGATTCCAGGATCACACATAATAAAGTGTCTCTGTCTCTAGTGACCATAAGATTAGCTTCCAAATTAGCCTCAACAATGTATGACAGCTGAGAGGCGGGCAGCTGTAACCTCCTCCTCACTCACCAGAAAATTGTAAACCAATATACCGGCAGCGATTGCACCGATCACTTGCTCAGAGACATAAATCCACACACATACGTCTGCCTCGGCACTGCTGACGGTTTTATCATCCTTTGGCTTCTTGTTTTGGTTTCCTGCCAGTAGCTTCACAGTTTTAGCTTCTCATTTATTACTCTGGGCATTTTTGGTTTTTTTCATAGCAATGTTTACCTTCAGAAATAAACTATAATGCTGATAAGCTATAGTCTAAATTTTAATCACAGTAAAGTAGAAGACAACTGAAATTAGCAACAACATGGTGGAACAGCCCAAGAACCAAATTTGTTTCCTTAAAGAGATTGGTAATGCCACAAAGCTAGATGAAAAGACTACAAAAGATATGGAAAAAGAAATTTTGCTAACATGTTTCACCATCATGAGCTGTTTTCTTAGTATTACCAAACACTTCATCTGCAAAATTATTCATCAGAGCAATTTATGGAGCACTCTGCTTTAAATCTGCACAGCATCGTCAAATGTTTGAGAAAGGGGAAGTTAGACAGCCAGAATTCTGTGCTTAGATTATTTAAGAAACCTCTTCTTGCTGCTTGTAGGATAGCCCAATGCAGCTAATTAGCATATGCTAAAAGAAAGTTAGCAGATGATTGAAACAGTTTGGTTCAAACTGAATGCATTAAGTGAGTGGGAGGAGGCAAGAAGGTGTCGGGAAGCTTGTTTGCTCCTGGTCAAACAGGAGCTAACCTCTGACCCTAAACGCACTAGCTCCGGGGGAGCCAAGCTAGTAAAGGTCAGAAACCAGCATTACCCTGGAGCAAGTGCAGTGATCTCTTGGCACAAAACAGAAACAAATTAGAAGCTTAACAAGTAGTGCTGGTGGAAGCAACTAGCTCCAGAAGGTAGCTTGAGAAGATGCATTAGTTTAGAGCTGTTAGTCAGCGCTATAGGAACAGAAACCATGGCAACTGGAGAGCCAAAGCCACTAGCTTGCTGCTAGCTAGCAGCTCTGAGTTTTCTATGTTCTGGAGCTACTTGAACATAAATTGGCAAAAGCAAAGTTAATACGATCAGAGAAAGGATATATGGGTGTTTCCAAATTAAATATTTGGATACAAATAGATATTTAGATACAAATCGAATATTTACAGATTCGCATTCATTTAGATGTGTCTCAGTTATGCCCCGGAAGATTTTAAAAGACACAAAGTTTTTCCACGGATTCACGACTGCAAGAGTGGAACTTAAAAATAATAACATAGTTTTCAAACCGTATCTCTGCTGTCCAGTAGGGCCAAAACGTAACCCTAACCCCAAAACCTAGCTTTATATCTTTATTGTGAGCTGGCCTCGAGAGCCACTTTGCTAGGGATCCATTGGTAACAGATTTTTCAAACTGTGGACATGTACAAGTACTAACATTTGAGTACTTGCCAATACCACATACAGATAAATATGTGTGTATATTATATATATA
>JBAMHX010000001.1:29740507-29756847 GCA_037177515.1 Pseudomugil tenellus
TGTCTGTCTGTCTATGTGTCTGTCTGTCTATGTGTCTGTCTGTCTATGTGTCTGTCTGTCTATGTGTCTGTCTGTCTGTCTGTCTGTTTGTCTGTCTACGTAGCAGAATGCCACTGAGGTTTGTCATGCTCACGAAGGACGTTTATGTTTAGTGAGCTTAAACATGTGAAAACTTTTTTTAAACTTATTAACTTTACAAAATAAAAAAAACAACTAATATTAGTGAATAATAAAGGAGAAGAAAAAGCCAAGAATAAAATAGAATTATGTCTGAAATAAATTGTTATAATAAATAAATTAAAATATTAATAAGGAAAATAGCAACAAATTGCATCAAATGCTAAAAATATTTTATGAAATCATTCTTTATCTTAATGGTTTTAATCCATTTTATTTATGTATTAACCCTTTAAAACCCTAATTAATTTGTAAATGCACAAAACAGTCAATGCAGGAAAAATCCTAAAAAATTTGGGAACAAAGCAACAACAACGGTAAAAAAGAAAATATAAGTCAGCAATGAAATAAATTGAGGACAATTAATAGATAAATAAGTAATTTAAAAATCATTTAAAAAAATTAATAAATATCACAGTAAAAGCAAAACCATTTAGATTGAAATCAATAAATAAACTAGGAAAGGACTCTGAGAGCGAACCGGCCCCCCTTACAACGATTCCCACTAGAAGAACAGTCCTATATTGATCTACTCTATTAGATTCATTGACCATGAAAACATAGCCTTAGGTTTTGGAATAAACTTGTCATAATTATTAGTTGAAAAGTTATTCGGTGTAAACAGTTTTCTGCTATTGTAACCATTGAAGATACGTGAAGTTTGCTGACATACTTCTGATTCGCCATGAACTCAGCTACAGTTGGGTGTTCATTGTATCTTTAGATCAATTCATGACTATAACATGTTCAACGCTGGCAAAAACATAATAAAAATCAAAAGCCAGAAGAGGTTTGTTGAAAACTTGCAACAACAGTGGCCGAAGGGGTTAACGTCTCAGTTTACATACCACTAATGGTCTCTGGAATACATTTAATATAATGAAACTGGTGTAAAACCATTAACATGCACTTTCTGCAAATTATCACAATCCTATGAACAAATGTTGAGCAAATTCAACATTTTCATCTAATGTGAAGTTTCTGTATGACTTTTCAGCTGCACTACAGTAGCTTGTTGCAATATTATGCTAGTTTCCCTCCTTGTTCCTGTTTGCAAAGAAAAGAACTCTTATAACAAAATCTGATATAATAGTATTATAATATAAAGAATAAGTTAATGCTTAGAATCACCCCAAGAATGGCAAATAATCTGCTTTAGTGTAACAAGTGATCCAGTTTTCTTTCTATGCAAAACATCCTGTAATGTATTTAAACATGCAAATAATTTTATTCAAGAATAATTTTCTTCAAGACTTCCAAAGAAATAAGACTGAAAGCAGAAACTATGCTTTCTAGGAATTAATCTTAGAAAATGAGCTGCAGTCACTTCCTTCCCTAATCCACTACATGGAAACTACACGCATCTGTCCAAAACAGCTTTCCTCCGAACAGGAAAGTGTTTTTCTGTGTAACAACCAGACTGTGTAACTGTGCGACTATTTCATTAGTTTCGATGCAAAACAAGCTGCTACACGTGAAGCCTAATTTGCATTCTGAACTTCCAGCTGCCCGTTTCAGTCGATCTGTACAGACGGCGCGTAAATGCGACCATAATGATCAAGTCGCAGACATTGACTTGACTCCCAGTTTGTAAGCACTCACCTCCACAATGTCAGAGTTGGTTCTGCTCTCGTGGGGTTCGTTGTACTCTGTGTATTTCAGCAGGACTTTGTCCATGTCCGTGCTGGCATACTGAAACAGCTTGTTGGAGCCGTTGAAGATGATGAGGGCGATCTCGCAGTCGCACAGAACGCTCAACTCGTAGGCTTTCTTCATCAGGCCAAACTTTCTCTTCATGAAAGTTACCTGGAAAAACAAACATCTTATTTTCAGTGAGAGGCGACTGACTAGGATAAATTAGAGATAAATAAAGGATCATACATAGCTGATCAACAGGCAGCTCAAATGCTAACATAGTTAGTGCGCTTTTATTCTTCTTTATTCTTAATTTGGAACAAGGAAATCTTATTATGTACACAACTAGCATCAGGTAGCTGAAATTGCTAAGCGTGTGTGTGTAATGTACAAAGGCTTTTTATCGTAAACTATTCTTGTCCATCATCATGCCAACAGAAAGCTGGCCTGGCTGCTTTGTTCTGCTAAACAAATAGACTTTTCCAAAGGCAGCTTATTAGAGGATACAAGATTCTCTTTGATTCTTAATTTTTGTTCTTTCTTTGGATTTGACTAAATTACATTTTAAAGCTGGACTTGAAAAGGAGAAACAGAGGAAGAGGATGTGTGACGAGAAGACAAATGGAGACAGAGTCAGCTGTAGCAACTGTACAACCAAAACAAACATCAGCTGCTTCACATGTAGAAAGTTAACAACCTATGTAGGAAAGAAAACAGATCATCATCAGGAGCACTTGAATTGACTTTTAAATTTCAAATTGAGAAAAAACATAAAAAACAACATGGACAACAACAGTTTCACTGTGCATCAACATGACTGTAGCTGCTGGTATTGCACAATAACACAGAGCATGTGAGAGTAAGTGAAGAATATCCAGAATAAGATGCGTTCAGTGATCAAATGCAAAGTTTTTAAGGATCAGAAGCCAATAAAAAGGGTCCCAAGATCTGATCAACCAGAAGCCACTATTGAAGCCATATCAGCCCGACACAGTGATGAAATGCAAACATACACAGGATGGCAAAGAAATGCAGCAAAGGTGAAGCTCGTCTGGCACTACCTACCATCGTCATCTTGGCAGCATCACGCTACCGTTGCTCCAGCAAAATACAAAAATGGTCAAAGATGTGGAGCAGAGAGTGGGGCTTTGAGAACTGGTGTGGATGATTCATGTCCCCCCCACCCCCATTCTTCTCCCTACTCTACCCAAACGATTACTCCAATTTCTATGTTCTGTCTTAACTGAACGCAAGAATAGAAATACTAAACTAAGACAAAAAAATAAAACATTCTGGAAATGCGCTGCTAGGTTGCTGCAAACTGTAGCAGCTCTGTCTTAACTGTTATGTTTTTTGAATATAGGCATCTTTTGTAAGACATGAGCTGTCAATTTGGGTTGTCCAAGAAGACTTTTCACGCTGGTAAGACGTTGTGCGATACAGGAGTTTTTATGCATTTTTTTTCTGCTTTTTTAAGACTTGGTATGATGAGTCTCCATGGCAACAAGAATTATTTACCACCAAGATCAACTGATAAAGCTCTCCAAATTCAAGATTATCAGTGAAATAACACTTCTAATCTCAATCTCAAGTTGAAAAGTAAGAGAAAAGAAAGCAGGGCAGAGTGAGGCAGAGAGAAAACGATGGAGATTTAAACCATTTCTTCCAAATATTGTGATGGATAACGTTAGCTAGCTAGCTAACAAAACTGACGAGCTCCAGTTGCTAACAGAACAGATCCCAGACTGTAATGCGTCTGTAGGCGGCTTCGAAATGGTACGTGCAGACCACAATAAACAACTCAGCGGAAAACTAAAGGGATGAGGAGTTGCAGTACTGGTTAACCAGCGTTAATGTCATCCTGGAAAAGTAAGATCTGAGCACAACCACATCTCCCTCCACATCTCCTGGTGTCAGGTCCAGATGGTTTCAGTACCAGAGTTCCCTACTCAAGTCAACTATCTCTGATTCTCCCGCACCAGTTCAACACCAGTCTGCGTCAGCAAAGAATACCAGTGATGTGGAAAACATCCTGCCTTGTTCCAGTGCCTGAAAAACTCCAACCAGCTGAACCAAATAACTACAGATTTCCCTCTGGGATTAATAAAGTATTTCTTTCTTTCTTTCTTTCTAAACGTCTTACCTGATGCTGGCTTGTCCTGCACTCTGCTTTCTTGCTGTGGAAATTTGACACCAATCAAAAGCATACGTCCATATTTATGCAAAATTTCAGAATAAAACAACATCTAAATGGAGAAATTATAAAAAATTCTTCCCCTTCATAGTTAGCTTGCTTATTTCTGCTGTGAAGTTGGTCTTTTTAACATAGGAGTCTATGCAATTTTGTACACTTTCGCAAAGGTTTGACTTTTTTCTGACGGGAGTTGGTGCTTGGTCCTGACGGAGCAACAATAACATTGCACTTTATTTATGAAGTATTTTACATTTGGAAACAAATCTCAAAGTGCTCCACAGAAGACTGAACCTTTTCTTACATGTGTGACAAAATCATAGGCGATGAAACCCATTGATCCCATCTAATGACAACAGAACAGGTAAACCTGTGATTTGTGGGAATTTCTGTGGCCGAATTACACAAAGTAATAACAGATACACCAGCACTGATGTAAGCCCTTTTTTCTTAATAACTGAATGAACATAGCCAGCAGAAAAGTTTGCCTTACAGCAGAAATGTAGAACTTTCCTATAAATGCCTGAAAGGCTTTAAACTACCGACAGAAGCAATAACGTGCAACTTCCCTCCTAATGGATTATCACTGGATGGACAGAAGATGCTGCGCTGAGTAATAATTCTCCTCCCTCAAGTGTTTACTGTTCAGCTTTTACTGAAATGTGTGAAGAACATAAACCTTGCCAGAGGAAATAAGGCTAAATAGCTTTCAGAGCATATACCCTCACCAGTATCACCAGTACCGCAGCATCTAAAGTGATAACAGTCATTTATGATGCATCCATGTTCTTCTAAACCACAAACTAAACAATATTGTTTGTGGTGGAACATTTACAGCTCACAGACGACCCACACATAACCCACAGATCACACATGGATCATACTCTCGCATCCCTTTTTTAGTCTTCACCTCACTCCTTCCATCGAATCATCTACTGTTTTTACTGGTGTGTCTTCCATCTGTCATGAACTCTGAATCCTGACACATGTATCTTAGCTGTCTTACTCTTACAGCTCAACTTTTCTAGCATGTCTTCTGTGTTTTATGGAGTGTTTCCTTCACTCTTTACAAATACATCTTTAGCTATTGAGTAATTTCCCTGCAGCAACTGGTAGTTCACATACCTCCCGAGGCATCATAGACATAAATATTATTTCAAGTTGGCCTAACATCTGCAGCAACTGTGTCTTACAGCAATTTTCAAAGTTTTACAACTCAATGCGTTTCAAGTAAAAAACATTGAAAGTATTACATAAAAAAGATGCAAAAGAAACATTTAAGACAATTTAAGCTTCTAAACTAAAAGAAATAGAACATGATTAAATGAGTTAAATATGAGTTACACAAACAACAGGATGTGTATTAGAAGTGGGTGGATTCACCATACAATCGATTTATCTCAATGCAACATGTGTTCTTATTCATAAATGTTCGATAATTACTATTTTTGATTATGATTAACTGACAGCAATGCTGCTGTAAAGTCTGGTAGGAACATAAAACTAGCTAAAGAATCTGTGCTGCAAGAAATAGTAGATAACAGAGATACCAAGAAGCTAGCAGCTAGCTTTGCAACCACTGATATTTATCTCTGCGAGATTTATTTATTGGGTTTGAAGGCTAGCATTTAGAAACATTTTGGTATTTATGGACACGAGAACAGACAAGGCCTAGACAAGTTTTACTTCATATCTAAGTTGCTAAAGCAAAGAATAAAATATAATAGCAATACTACAAATATGTGACAGCACCTCCATCCCAGTTCAGGTTAGAGGAGGTGTTACTGTTACTAACTGTCGCTAACTGTTGCTAACACATTTTTACTGTAGATTCCATGGAAAAATGTGAATATGAAGGCAGTCACAAAGATAGAAAAATAACACTCAATGAAGAAAAAAAGATTAAATGAAAATCCTAAAATGTATTTAATAGTCAAATTGTGAGGTATCAGATCACCATCATCACTGCTTTCCATTTTACTTGATTGCACTGAAAGAGTTTATTTAAAAGAGCTAAGGTTTGTAGCAGACTTTAATTTTTTGGCACTTTGTTTCTGATATTATGAGCATAAAAACTAACCAGTGACTTCAGAATGGAAAGCAAAGAAGCAGTGTGGAGCAGATATGTTGTGTTTGCTGTCACATAGCAGAAATGCAGCTGCTATCTTTGATGTTTTCCTCTACAATCACACAAAACCTGTTACTTTGAAGATACTGTACATGGAAAATAAAGATATGCAGGGCTTTAACATCGTCGCCATACATCAAAGCTTGTCAAGTGTGTGCAACACCCACAGCCCACTTTCAGTCACTTGAACACTTGAACTTAAACGGCTGCACAGGACTGCAAGTTTCACAACCCTCCAGCTTTTTTCTTTCATAGTAAATAAAGTCAGATAAAGAAATGCATTTACATTTACTTTACACCAACAGTATAGTAAATGTCAGAATCTAGTTTACAAATAAACAATTCCTCATACACCAGCTCACCCTCGTCACCAGAATGCATCTCCTCAGTGACTGCTTGCAACTAGATCTCACTTCCCTTTACTACATGCAAATAAGAAAACAGCCAACATTATGAAGCATGTGTGGGCCCAGCTTAGCAGACCCATCTCCAAACTAATATCCAGTTACAGCCACACAACCTCCACAGGACCAGAGATATTTAAAACACATCAACACACTTTTGAAACCTGATGGTGTATCTGTGTAACTGGTCTGTAGCTTTCTGCAAGAAGAAAAGCCAGTTAAAAGCCATGAGTGTCTGACTGCCGGCAGGATTTTGCCTGATGCGCTATCGTTTGTCTTTGGAGCAAATCAGCTGAGAACAAACTGCAAACGTGACTCAAGACACATTTGCACTCGGTGTTGAGAGAATGTGGCATAGACCACCTCAGCAAGTGGTCTCAGTAAGTCCTGATTGTGTCATTCATCCTTGCAAAGACAGCTGTTGACTTGTGAATCATCAGGGATGGGCATCAATGGCTGTAGTGGCAAATGCAATCATGTGAATCAACCAAGTAAATCCTCAACCAAACAAAGCATTTCTACTAAATCTAAGGACATTTTGGAGCATTTTCAACACACGTTTCTTCCAACAGATTGAAAAGACAATCAACCACACTACGATTTCAATAAATACACAATTACTTTCCTCCTTATTGTTAAACTAAACTCCTAGTGTCTTGAACATGATTTGCAAAGTCAATATCTGTGAACAGAAAAGGAAACAGCTACAACTGATTTGCACCATCCTGTACTGTCCTGTCATTGCTAAATAATGGACACACTATTCAATGGGTAGATAAATTGAAAAACAGGGGAAAAAACTGCAAAAACCTGACAGATAAAACAAGACCACAAGCCAACTTCCTAAAATAGAGTGCAAGAATCTAAATATACGATACGCTCCAGTGATGGTGCACAGCAGACAACTAAAGTAGTGTCTATCTAAAAAAGCTTTGACCAAGACAACCAAAGATCAAATATAAACATCATCCAAGATATTTATTTTCCAGCCACATCCCTATTTCCAGAGCCGGCTTGTCCATCCAGACAGACTGGTATTTGTTGTGCTGTTGGGGAGATATATATATAAATATATATAGAGAGAGAGAGACAGGAGACAGACAGTGAGGGATTCCAGTGGGCAGCGCTGTGGCTGCGTGAGGAGACATGAGGAGAGAAGGCCACTGTGTGTCCCTAACACTGACCCACCCTGCTAATGACAGGGTGCTGTCCAAATCCAACTAACCCAAAATTACTGCCCTCACCACCAGCCGTGTTCACTGTACTCTAAAAGAAAAGAATGAAAAAACATAAAGTTCTCATCAGATCAGAAATAAATAGGATGTGTGAATTGTTCCTGCAGGATTAAACCCGTCAATGCCTGAACAAAGTATGTTTTTCTGTCTTTCCACAGGAAACTATCTGACTGAAATACTGTCTTCATTTTCTGCTTCTTTGGATCCTGAAACAACTGAATCCCACATGGGAAAACTTGTTTTCCTCAGTTTAAGTACTTCCTGAACTTTTAAGTACTTGCAAACGCTTATTTCTTTATAGGAAAACAGGAAGTGAATGTAGGTGAAGATTCAAGACTCAAAAAAATCTTCTTCGAACAATTTTTACTCTAGTTTTTATGCCTTTTAACTTTCTGGCAGACCATGGTTAACATTTCTAATGACGCTTTGGCAAACACCAGGTCAGCTGAAGGTCCAGATGCATCCCTAATTCCCTATAGTTCTTTGTCAAGCATTTGTTCAGTATTTTTCCTCTCTTATAGATGGAATCATTAGTTTTGGGATTTTTTTCAGTGAGGTGACCTCTACAGACTGCTAATTTAGCATCCATCTTGCATCCTGTCTCTATTCCGAGATCTCTGCAGTCAGTAAAAGTCAGTCTGATGTTGAACTTAGCTGTCACTTTCTGTATTTTACTGACTTTTACCAATAATGTCCTGTTAGATTTTCCTGAATCATCTGTGGTGGATGTTTAAAACAGCCATTTTGCTGCTGCAGTGTGACCTGGTGCTGTAAAGCGACATGCTGCAGTAAAGTTCAGCCCCAGGATGCTGCAGTGCAACAATGGCTCCATGTACATAATAAATGCCACTGTGGCATCTATACAAATCAGAAACACTTATTTTCAGTGTCAGAAAGTTTAACAGTGTTACTTTGTAATCATCAATACAGATGCGGGTTATCTTCTTCGTTTGTCCTCCATTTATCTAATTTCATCAGATGTAAGAAAAAAATCAAACTGCAACCCATTCAGAGAAATTATATATTTTGATAAAGACTTAACGATAACAACCTTGATGATGAACTAATAATAATTAGTTACTTTTTATCTGCCTAATCTTTCTACCTATCATTTTTCAAAAAGATACAACTATACAAATTTGAAACAAGTCACACATTTTGCAAAACACTGCAGCTTAAAAAGGGATAAATTTAAAATAGTTGTATTGGCTGCTTGATGTTAGGAAAATATATGATATGTATTATCATGGTTGAGCATTCGCAATTCTTAAACAATACACAATTTTAATTTCAGGTGTATTAACCTGGCCGGCATGCTGGTTAGTTGGAGAAGGCAGGGCTTTCTGAAACTGGTACACAGCCTGTATTAATAAACCAATGCTTGTCCTATTTCATGTCAAAATGTCTTTAATAAATTATAAGTCATAATTGAGTGGTAAAAAGTACATTCCTATGAAAGTATTCAGGTACCCTTGGACTCTTAAAAGAGAAGATAATCTGGCTCCCTGGGAGCAAAATGTAAAGAAAGGCTTGGGCTAAAAACTTCAACAGACCTGAATACATACCGAGCAGCACCAGAACTTCAACACAACAGTAGCGTAAGTTCACAGAAGGGCCTCATCCAGAGGTTTTCGAACAGAACTGCATATTAGACGTGATATTAAAAGACAGACGGGAAAAGAGACACTGACCTGTCGGTTCCTCTCATCTACAATCCGGGTGATCTGAATCTTCTTCCTCCCCATTGCCAAAACAAATTCCACTAACAGTCAGCGAGGAATATCAGCAAGTTCAAGGTGGTTAAAAATTCAAGAGGGAATCCTTAACGCATAGTCCTGCTGTCAGCTGCAGTTACTCCGGCATCAGCTTGGCATAGTTCACTGAAAGAGAGACACAGTCAGAGTCAACTTAATTATTGCCTTCTTCTGCCTTCAGTGAATCCACAGTGACACATATTCAGCACATATTAAGCCTTTAAAACTTTAATATTAAATAGTTATTGATTCAGTGCATTCAAAGTCTTTTTAATTAGCTGAAACCAGAATGTGTAAAAGACAGCATCGTTGCAGGCTGTAATATGAGGAGACATTGACAGAGTAATATATGCAGGCAGCGTTCAGGGTTTTGATCCTAATTTACTGGTAAAGTTCAGTCTTTAGTGCTCATTTTGCTATCAGAAATAAAATGGAAACATCAGCAGCTTCATTTAACCTGACTGCGAGGAGTTGTACACACAATGCTGGACTATAACAAGTCCATTAACAAGGATACAAACACTCCCACAATTCCCAGCCATAAGAACTATAACTATTATTGACATAAAATTAAAAAAAAATCTTTCATTTTACCATTTTGGATTAAATCTGAACATTAGATCTGTATTAAGCAAAACCAAAAAGGACAGAAATAAGCTCCTCTTGTCCTTTACACACCTCCTACAGCTGGTTCAAAGCTCTCCTTCATCTTGCCTGACCGATTCAGCCTCGTCGACTTGCGTTATCTTTCCCCTGCTCTCTCTTGCAGGAATTCCCACCTGCCTCGCTCTGTCCCTCCTCTCTTCAGCCTCAGTGTTTCTGAGCCCAACCTTCCCCCCAGAGCTCCTTAGCACTTTCCTAATCTCATCTGATCTGGGAGGAGGCAGAGAGTGAGACGAAGCCTGGCTTTATCCTAACCCTCACTGGATTACTGCTGCGTGTGGAGCCCAGAGCTGAGCCACCCAAACTCCCACAGCTCGAGATGAAACAAATACATTTTTACTTCGTCAAATGAACACTATTGGTCACTTCAGCTGATTTATTTCTGAGATCTGTCTTTTGTAAATGGTAATACGATGGAGTGCCAGTCACTTAAACTCCACATAAATGAGAAATAAACATAATTGAATAGAAAATCCCATGTTGATTTAAAATGCATCCAAAGCCTTTCCGCCATTTCCCCGGTGCATTTCTTAGCTTGTTATGGTCTTGTTCCATTAATGTGATTATTCAACATTTCATGTTATTCATTTTGTCCTACTTATGATCACCATTTGTTCTCTGCGCTTTATTTCCAACCAGATCAGATCCCAGATGAACCTGCCAAGTCAGATCAGAAAACGCACGATAACAGACAAAGACTCCTTGCATATTTGGGATTTAAAGGTCACAAGGATTTATCTGAATCACAATCTGGATGATTTGATGGCTAAACACAAATATTTTACAGGAGAAGGAAAACGTGCCATTTTATCGGCAAACATCTCTGCGTTTCTTTCACCCAGTGCATGACGAGGTGATGGATCAGTGTAACTGCTGCTGTATTGTCGGGTTTTAATGAGCTTAATCCAAGCATAAGAGTGTGGAAGTCTCTTGTGTAAAGTTTAACAGTGAAAGTTATCATGTATATATCAATTTAATGAGACGGCAGGTTGTGCTTGCAACAGAATAAATCTGAGTGAACGCACCAAAACAACCCTTAAGCATGAGTTAAAATAATGGGAAGTAGATGGTCTTGAACACAGCGCGCTGTGACATCTCAAAACATTCTGATGTTCTAATTTTTGCTTCTTGCTGCTCCCGTCCCAAGAGACCAATTTCTGGAGGAGCCCAAATCCTCCTGACTGCTGTCTTTACATAAAGAATTAATAAACCCACACTTTCCTCATCAATAAAACTAATGTCAGTGCATTCCTCTGACAACATGACACAAACACCCAGCATCTAAGCTTACATGTGGAAATCGGCCCGTGACGTCCAGCGAGGCCCAAAAGAAACGACTGCAGCATTTTTCATGGTTCATTTTTCATAGAAACGTTTAAATCAAGGTTAAAAACTTTTTTTTCTCTTCCAGTTATAAATAAAATCTTCAAGGTAACTTTTTAATTCTGTTCTTCTTAATGATTTTAAGTTAATTTATTATTTTATTATGATTCTTGCCCTTTTTTATTCTCTTTTGTTTCTATTTCAATGCTTTTAATGTTTTTATGTAAAAACACTTTGAACTGTTGTGTACATGAAAGGTGCTATACAAATAAACTTGACTTGCCTTCATATAGTTCAAAGTGACAGACAGTGAATGTCTCACCGTTCTGATACTCTCGCTCACATGATCTGTGGGTTGTGGTTTTGTTTTTGGTTTAATCCATCATAGACGTCTGTTTTTCAGCTTGTTAGTTCATTGTGATGCATTTTAAATGGCGTAACATGCCAGACACCTGAAAATTGTTGTTGCTTCATTGTTTACTTCATTGTTTTTTTTTCCTGAGGGTTTCTATCTTGCTTTAATTTTCTTATTTTGTGATTTTATTTTGTCTTTAATTCTTTTTATTGCTTTTATCTTGCTTTAATTTTCTTATTTTGTGATTTTACTTTGTTTTTAAATTCTTTTTATTGCTTTCTGTACCTTGCTGTAATGTTTCTAATGTTTGTATGAAAAGCACCTTGAATTTTCATGTACTTGAAATGTGCCATACAAATAAACTTGCCTTGCCTTTACTTCCAGCAAACCGACCATTTTTGATCCTGGGCAATCAATGAGCCCGATTTTCCTCTTCCTGCTTTCTTTCCGTCTTGATCCGTGTTTGTTTCTGGGAATATGTCACCTTAGTGAAGCAGTTGTTCTTACTGCATTACTTTGTTCAGGCACTTTGGTCCTCTTGCAGTGCGACAGCAAGTAAAATCAAAGGATGATGGCATCATTTTCTGATGTCCTCAGAACATAGTCTCCACTAGTGTCCTGGTGGGAATAAGATATTTTGTTTTGGTTTATGTTTTATTTCTAGTTGGGGTAACCAGTTGTTTCATTTGGATAGAGTTTGCTCATGTGTATACTGAACTCAGTTATTTCCTGCTCACATGGTTTCTGTTTGCTGATTACCGCACCTGATCCCCACGTCTTATCTGCCCCTCAGTACGCCTTCTGTCGGATTTCCTTTGTTTTTTGCTCATTTATTAGTGTCATGATTGTTTTCACTCTTTTTGTCAGTCGATCTGCTAAAGTCTGGCTTTTGGAGCATTTATTGTTTGAGAATACTGGTTCCTAAGTCCACCTGCTTGCTTTCTGTCTCATAGTTCTGCGTTTGGGTCCATCTGGTCTTTGCAACATAAATTACGACACATGCAGACTCAAACTTGAATATCTAAGTTTGACATAATATTTTTTGCTTTAAAAGCTCTTTCATTTTTTTTGCATTATTGTACAGAATGTCTTGTGTTGAGTGTAACAATGTTTACTTATTACAGTTAGACATAAAATGAGGGATAATGGAAAAAACATGACAGAAATTAAACCATTATTATAAATTGTGTCCAATTTATATTCAATAATGTGGAATAAGTCCATTTTAAATACATTCATAAGTGAATTCTTGCATAAACTGCAAATTTAATCTAATTAACACCCATATTTAACTTATTTATGACCAATTTTTACTGTTTGATGATAAATCTGCCTCCAGCTGGCAAGACTGTGAAGCATACATCAAGTTTGTTGTTCGCTTGCCTCAAAGACAAGTTGCTGTGATGAATACAGACGTAATATTGTACAAGGAAAATATCTGGATAATATGAAGATTGATACAACAAAGCATTGATCCATCAGACTGTAAAATCCAGCTATCACATAAGCATCTGAAAATCTGAACCATATAGTTTGAAAAAGTTAAAAACATTTCATGGTCTTTAATTTGTGCTTCATGCAGTCGTAACCGTAAGCCTTTCACTAACTAGATAGGTGTTTCTCAACCCTGGTACTCAACTAATCCTACCCTGCATGTCTTAACAGGCTTTTCCATTAGTACCTTCTCTCCCCGGCTTTCCTCGCCTCTACCAGGCTTCAGGGTGTTGGTGTGTATTGCAATACAGGGGTAGCAATACAATATATTGCGATATATTGTGATGCTATAAACAAGGCGATAAATTGTACTTTTCTTTACTAGAATTTAATAAGAAGAAAACTCACTGCCTAGTAAATGTCCAAATTTTGTGACTCAAATCAATGAACTTTCTCATCAAATTCTTTGCAGCCCGTTAACAACCATTTATTTAATTCTGGAGTGTTAAAGTAGGGTTGTCTCTAAGACATGTAGGGCAGGGGTACTTGAGGACCAGGACTGAGAAACACTGCACTAGATCATATATTTATTGGATTTGTTCTTGAGCTTGTTCATATTTTTAACTTGAAGTACATGAATATGTAGATCTGTAAATGAAAATTGCCAAGCAAAAATATTGACACTGTTTTGGAAAAAAGAAACAACTAGCTCTGTTTTCTATACTTACTCTGACCTTTCCAAGCCAGCCTAACTTCACCTCCCCTCCCTCCCTTTATATCCTTAATAAGAAGCACTAAGCTCTGGAGCGAAGCTCGCAGCCAGAGACCCTCCTTTTTATCTCACCCATGAAATCCATTTCCAATGGGTATTCACAAGCATGACATGCTTTATGACAATCTGAAACATGGGTTTTTAAAAATTGGATTGTGCAGGATTTTAAATCAGCTTTTCCAACACAACACCAGGTATCATATTAAACAAAGCAAGAGTTGCCAACAAAGATATGTGCTAAACAAATGACAATAAAAGCTCAAACCTACTTATAGTTAGCTCAGAATAGCGGTTTCCTTTCCACATGTGTGTTTACCGAATGTTTGCCTTTCTGGACATGAGCCATTTTCACAGCTTGTGATAAGAGTTGAAGTTTAGCTGACTTGGGTTTTTGAAGGCCGACTAACCAATGTGCTTTCTTAATATTTCCCCTTTGTTGACCTTCATGGCCAAAATGCTCACAGGCAAATACCGCTAGAAAATTGTGGCAACATAACAAAAATGTTCCAGAGAAAAGAAATTGAGGAAAAACTGCCTGAGGAGTGAATTAAGTTCAGTGCAGAGAAGTTATGTCTTAACTCTGATTATGCAGGGTGACAACTAAAGATGCTTCATCCCAAACACGCACATTATACACCTTAATACCACTAAGAACCTTAAAAAAACTGTTTTAATAAGGTATTAGAGAGTGTTAGAGGTGCTGTTAGAGGAATCCTGTAACCTTTGGAAAGATCTAGTGAACTTGTGCTGTTAACGGTACATTAATTATGCAGCAAGAAGTATTAAATATAATTAAAGAGTGTAGTTCTTAAGAGAGTGAGCGTTAATAGAGGGTTCACTACAGCATTTAAGGAATAAATAAAGCTAACAGTCGCCTGTCACAATTATACCAAAGAATAGCAGTCACGGGACTTAATCAAAATATACTTCTTGATCTCTGCTATTCTAAAAAAAGAAAAGAAAAAAGCAAGGTACCATATTCACTGAATGATTACAGCAGGACTGGAAAATAACACCAGCCTCCTCCACCCTGCCAACTTCCGTTTAACTATCAACTACAGCATTTCCTGTGTGATGTCTTGCCTGCAACACGGGGAGCATTAAAACCTTCCATCTAACCATCACATTACACTAAAAATAACATTTTTAGTTTAGATTAGTATTGATTTAATTTGGTCAATATCTTCATCTTAACTGAGTGTAGAAGTAGAACGAACCTCCAGATGTCACTACTGAACAGGATGCAATTTTGGAGCAAAAAGAGTACATACACACTTCTACATGTCTAAGTAAGACACACCTCGACATGGGAAAACATGAGAACATGAGAAAAGGGGCGATACCCACCCAGAGCGAGAGCAAGAGAGAGCAAGAGAGAGAAAGAGAGAGCGAGAATGGCCAGAAACTGACATATCATCCTTCAAGGCCATTACACACCTACTGCAAATATTTTGTCCAAATAATTCAGAGAGCAGTGTTTTTAATAAATCGATGTTAAGTGAAAGGTAACATTCACATGTTTACATGATGAAATTTCAAACAGCGATTTTGTGAGTTTAACTTTTACGAATTGAGGAAGATTTTCTTTATATTTGGGTTGGACAGCTCAGACAACTGAACTGTTTCACAAATGGCTTGTTGGCAGCATAGTGTCGGCACCAGATCTGCTTGGGTCCGACTTGGATTCGGAGTCTGTTGATGTTATCACACTATTTGATTTGCTAGACGTTGGACAAACAATTGTAGTTTGTTTATACAGTCTTTTGGTCAGTCTGGACAAATTAAGCTTGTTACATACTCCACGAGAAGCGAGAAATTTGTTCTTGTTCTTGAGGTCGCAAAAACAAAAAAAAAGTTTTTGTTCGGCATGGCATTTATACTCCACATGAAGTCACCCTGCCGAAGTGTTCATACGGCCCCCCCACTCTAGCATGCTTTATGTGCACACGGTACTTTATGTGCACGTCCAGCCACTGCAGAGACAGATAAAAGGGCCGGTACTGAGTGCTCATGATGCGTTTAGGTACGGAAATACAGGCAGTATTAGAATTTGTACAATACGTCTCTAAAAACTTATAAAGATACGCTGATGGCTAAAGAAATAGCCAAAACTTTATCGGTCGACGAAAGCGTCTGCAGAAGGAAGTGGCGCTACCTTCGCAACAAATTTGCCAAAGCTAAATGCTGAATTAAACAGAGGAAGAGTGGGGACCCTGGTCGAAAACCGGCAGTACCGGCCCTTTATCCTTCAAGTTTCTGACCAATCACA
>JBAMHX010000001.1:29799361-29811824 GCA_037177515.1 Pseudomugil tenellus
CCGACGTTCCCAGCAGGTCCATAAAGTACTCACTGTCTGCAAACATGAAGGCTGAAGGTGACAGGCTTTGCAGCATCCTTCTTTTAAAACTGCCTTATACTCTGTTTTATTTGCTTCTGTTTTCTATTGTTTTGTATTTCATTGGTAAGCGCTTTGTGATTTTTATTTTGAGACGATCTAAAGAAAAATGCACTTACATTAGGTGTTGTGGCAATTTGACAGGAAAGTAACAGTAAGTAACAGTACTTACACATAAATGCATGTAGTAACGCACAGCGTTTTATCTGCCTTTAAACTACTTTTTAACTTCAACAAGGATGTTATTTCTTCCGCTGTCTTTATCAGTTTGTCCTTGTGTTTGACTATTTGTTAGCAACTTTACGCAAAAAATACTGTACAAATATTTGTGATTGTCTGAGAACGGATCTCTGTCGACCTTAGATTGCATAAAACTTTGGGAAAAATCTGGAAGGAAAGTTGACATTGGAATTATGAAAAGGATTATGTACCACTATAAGATGGAGAAACTGAGTGACATATTTTTAAGCTTTGTTTTTAAAAGCATGTCATTATACTCACATATCCAAGTTTTATTGTTTCTAAATATGTTTGTTTTACTGTTGAAAAAGAAATAATTAACATGATTGCTATGTTTTCGACAAATATTGGACTAGTAATATGATTTTTATTTTAAATAGTTTATATTAAATGAATGAAAGGAAGAGGCTTGTCTAGTTTTAATGTAACTTTCTTTTTTTGAATAATTGTCTTTAAAGGTGATTTGTTTAGCATATGGCAGACTGCTTAATTCCATTTCATTCCACTGTGCTGGTACGTTTTGTAATGTAAATAAACAATAATTCATTGTGCAATAAAATTAATAATATATAAGATACATTTTCACAAAACTGAAAAATACACTTGAACATACAAAAAAAAGGTTGAATGAAGTTGCTTTCAGTTGTTCAGCTTGTTTCTGCCTCTGGATCAAATAAAATGTCATAAATTATTGTCAAACTGGATCTAATGTGGCTTTTTTTAAAAACAGAGTTAAATATCTGTATATATTGCTGTTAAGCCAAACCAATCAGGAAGAAATTGTTTATACCAGTTGTTTAAAGAGATAGCATCTTTGTTTGGAGTTCAGGTGCACGTAATCATTATTGATTTCCTGTGAGAACTGTGTGTTGCTATGCACTTCAAGCCAGAAAAGGCTGGACAGTAAAGCAGGTGAAAAAAACAGGCTAATTTTGTAGTTGCCAATAATTGCCCCTCATTACAGTCAGTTCTTATTTTTTCATGCCTCTTGAGATAATGTTGTTAAACCAGCGTTTCATTGCATGATGGGAAATGAAATATAAAACATATGCTGCATGGAAAACTACAGATGTGCTCTGCTAAAGAAAGCAGACATCAACCTGACGGGAAACCCAGGATAAAACCAATACAATGTGTTTATCTGCATTCTTGGGCCTTAGCATTTATTATGCATGAAGTCAAGTTTGTACACCATTAACATTTAAGAAGGTCAGCAATTTACACTGCTCATTTTATTCTGTGTGAAAACAAGACAGATTTAGGCTGCAGCAAGCACAAGCTCCAACTGGCTTAAAGAAGCAGCTCTGAATTTAGAGCAGTTTTCTTTATTCATCCTGAACCACTGACTCAAAAGGTAAAAGCTACTTTACAACCACATATAGAAATGTTTTAAAGTGAACACAAACCCATTCTGCGACATGTCTTAATGCTAATCATCCCCCTGCCTGTAGACCTGCTAAACCCCGCTGAGCAGATGCATCACACACACACATATATATATATATATATATATATATATATATATATATGTATATATATATATATACATACATACACACACACACACACACATACTTCGAATATATTACAATTAAGTTCTTAGCAGGTTGGTGGGACAAAAGAAACCAATTGTAAGTGGAACTATTGATCAAAAGTAGAATACAGAGCAAACAAGAGATTTATTTTTGTTTTTTTTTTAATCAGATCCTTTTTTAATTGTCTTATCTTTATTTTAGCTAGGTAAAAAGTGAGACAGCACTGCTTTTAGAGTAAAAAAAAAAAAATCTGAAGGCTCAATCCCCCACCCCGAGCTCCAGGAAGTCTCAGGCAGGCACCTTCCCTGGAGGCTACGCAGAACTCTGCTGGCAGGCGGCAATCACAACCTATCAGCATCTTTGCTGCAGTAGCCTGGGCAGAATACAAAGCAGCGGATCAGAGCGGAAAGCGAAGGACTCTCATATAGATTCTTCTTCAGTTTGAAGGGGAGAAGTTTGTCTTCAAACTAAGTAGGTTGCATCAAATCTGTGGACAAGACTACAGAGAATTCGGTCACGGGTAACTGCTATGTCTTTCTAATTTAGCTTTTGTACCTTGTATTGCAGCTGGACCTGAACTGATCCAGCAATCATTGCAACAGAAGGTCTATTTATGCAACGTGTTTCTGCAAAAAGGAAACGTTACTGTTCTTTAACAAGGTTGGCATGCTTGGGTAAAAAATGAATAAATCATTACAAGAATAACAACAAAGGCCATTTTTGCATTAAATCATACAACTTATTATAAGTAAAACCTTTTTAAAGTATGATGTGAAGTATCTTATTTTTATGCGTTTCTTGGCCCCCCTGCAGTCTTTTCTGCTTGTGAGCATTGTTTTGGGGGCTGAACGGAGGCTTTATGCATCCCTGCAAACCCCTGGAGAATCCTACACCTCGTTTGCGGGATTTCAGAGGCACCAGCAGATGTAACTTTCTGTTTGCTGCTTCGTAACAGCATTTCAGCAGCTGTTTCTTAATCCGATTTGTTTGACTGGCAGAAACGCTCCTCATGACGCCTTTATCTGCAAAAACCCACATGCTCTGAATCAGCCACACATCTCTTAATGGTACGGTGATCACGCTTACTTTTCCAGAAATATCTAAGGTTTTCATATCTTCATTCAGCTTTTTCACACTTTCAAGCATTTTATTTTCTTTTTTTTTGCTTGAAAATTGTCTGCTTAATAAGGTGGATCATCATTCTTAAGCAGTTTTTCCTCTATTGTGATCACCTAACAACCTAATTGCTTTTGTGCAAAACTCTCCTACTTCCTAAATTTAGAACAACTCCTTTGTTTCCTGTCTTTCATTACTGGATGAATTGATTAATCCAGGTGTGTCTGACCTCAGTAACCGCAACGGCAATGGCCAGACACACCTGGATTAATCAGTTCGGCCACTAATGACAGGAAACAAAGGAGTTGTTCTCAGGAAGCAGTGGAGCTGTGCATAAAGCCAATTATCACAGATTAATGATCCAAAATGTGCTGAGATCCAATACAATCTACAACAGATGAACCTTCGAAAGACTTAAAGACAACTTGCATAATAATCCAGAATCCAGTGTAGTAAAGCTCCAAGACAAGCTCCAAGGACTGCTGATAAAACCATAAGTGCTGTCGCAGTGTTTTTCTCTAAGTTATTTACACCTAAAACACTCACCATAACCTCCTCCTAACTGGAGCTTCCTGGTCAGGGTGCATTTGGAGAGACAAACACACTGGGAAGCACCAACCCTGCATGTAACTGGTTCTGTGTTGGTTTTTAGTGTCCTGCCGTATTCTGTGGAGTTCCATGTTTCCTGTTTTACCTCTTCGTTACAGCACCTGGGTTTGATTAGGAGATTGTGTTCACCTGTTTTAAGTTTTTTTCGTTGTATTTAGGGTCCCGAGTTTCTTTGGTCAGTACTGGATTATTAGTTTGTTTGTGTCACTGTTATTGTCTACGGTGCATTTGAAGTTTAGTCTGCAATAAATCTATTCAAGTGGATTCTGCCTGCCCCCTCCCTCCTGCATTTGGGTCCACACCTTCCCTGCCTCTACAACCTCATAACAGTAACAAGCAAAATGATGGGAGGAAACCACCCGAGCAAGGATGAAGCATGGATTGTTATCGAAACGCACTTATAAGTGAATGCAACAAAAACATGACAACTCACAGCTTTAAGCAAACTATACAAATAAAGTTTCGTATGAAAGGAGACAAATGTTTGTTTCATCAAAGTCGAACAAAAACTGTAACCTAGCAACTAAAGCATGGCTAATATATATATGTATATGTAACACTTTGTTTTGCTCCTACTTTTGAATTTGGTTGAATGTTACAGAAACAAAAATTCTTCAACTTTTACTGAAACACATCAATGTCCAACAAAGAGTGTGAATAGTACGATGCTTTTTGTACCATGTCCCTTTACTCCGTAGCAGATCACATCTTGATTCTAGATAGTCGAACAAAGACAGACACGAATCACAAACCTATTTATGTTTAACTAAATAAACACAACAGCCAAAGTGAATGTCTCAGCTTTCGTTTAATAGCCTAGGCTAAAACTGTTAGTTTTTGGAAAAGTAAACTATTTATTTTGAGTATGTTGTTACAGACAGGAGTTAAATACCTTATAGGGCAGAGAAAAGTTAAAACAGGTAGAGATGTGTCTGCAAAGTGCAGAAAATGAGCCTACTCGAGTTTTGGAGCATTAACAAGTCTCATCTACAATTAATAAATGTATTTATAAGTTGAAGTTTTTGCCATTTAGTGTGTAAAACAGATTAGTTGCCTTGGTAACCAGTGACAAATAAATATCTGTTTTACTTGTGATGGGACAAACCCTAAGCCCCCCCCCCCAACCTTTCTCATTACAGGTTCACCCCTCCAGGAAAGCTTGTCCCATCATCCACCTCTTCTACATCTAAAGAAGTCTCTTCTCAGCCAAAAACATTTTCTGACACTATGAAACCAGTAAACCCAGTGTTGTGGTTACTGGTATTAAAGAAAATGCCTTTTGGACCATCTAAAGTGACAAGTTATTTTGAAGTTTGTTTTTTTAGCTCAAGTCTTAATGAATTACAAGGATCTAAACAAGATTAATTAAAAGCAGAGATGGCCTTACTCGGATTAAGTAATGCCATTTCGGTAGTGATGTGTGGTAATGTGTGTGATTTGTCATTAAGATGCCCTCTAGGCAGAGCAGGACAGGATCTTCCAACAATTTGATTAGCTTGCTTCCATTTGATAGCAGCAGGCAGCTGGCACAGAGACCGAGCTAAAAACAGACTGACAGTAGGACAAAGGAGAGGGTCTAGATTGTTTCTAGAGCATCAAAGTATCAGCTTAAACACTCAAAGTGATAAACCAGGACTGTACTGCAAATTACTATAAAGAACTCTCTTATGAGTATGAGTATATGCGTGCAGTGTAAAAACAGTGCAACAGCTTTATTAACTGTGTTTTTTGAGGACTGTAGGAAGGTCAACAAAGCAAACATCAGCATAGAGCTGTCAACAGTGGAACAGGATGTATGTTTCAACCTGATTCTTAAACGTGGTCATTTTAGCAGTTAACGTCATGCTGCCAAGTATTCTGCAAGCAGTGTTCAGTCAGTTCATCTCAATCTCTTCTGTGACCATGCTGGAATATGTTCGTATGGAGGCTGTGACTGAAACTAAACTAGACACACAGAATATACCTGCTAACTTAATGAAATAAGCTACTTTTATTCTGACGAAATAGTTTCAAATGGGAATAAATTCACGTGGAAATGGACTCACACACGCAGCTGGCAAATTATGACAGGAATGTTCATAATATACATAAGAAAGATATTTCCAAATCTTGGTCAAAATATGTTAAAAGTGAAGTTATTTTGAGCTGTTTATTGTCTCTTTTGTTTTTTTTAAAACATGCAGAAGTTCAGCATTTTAAATCCCAGGCAACGCTGTCATATTATGAGACTAAAATGATATAAAATGAATGAATCAATAGATGCAGCACCATAAAGGCCAAATAAAACAAAATACAGAATTTATAACTGTAAGTATTTTGTAGAAATAACAAACGGATCAACAGTGACCATGTCTTTTCTCACTTGAGTAGCATAAGGGTACGCTGATACTTGTACGACTTTTGGCCACGATTTTGTCGTGGCATTTTGGGAGGGCCTTCCCAACCCCAGTTGAAGAGGAAGAGAGAACATGCTGAATGCCAGAGTCATTCCAGAGAAGAGAAGATTTCACGACTTCACGACGTGTTCATGTACAGTTGGCGCGTAGTTCACGACCCGGTGGTAAGATTTTGTTATGAACGAAATTTTGAACATTTCAAAAATCATATCCCGACATGGCACGCAGTCACAACGGGTTTACGCACTATTCATGCCGGTTTACGATTAGTTTGCACACTGGCACGACTTAAGTTGTGCAAGTGTCAGGGTGCCCTAAGTCTTGGCTTTCAGGAGAAAAAATTGCTTTAAAAATCAGTGTAGATGACCGTTATTCCTGTCAAGATCGAGGACACTGTTTTTTTAGATTGAGAAGAATATAAATTTAATGAAGAATAAAAGAAGTTGAACATACATCAAACATTAAAACGTGATATAAGGTTATATAACCCGGCAGAATCCCTCCAGAGATCTGTTGTCACACAGAAGTCTGGAACTATTCTGCTCTAGTCAGATAGTGGAGCTTTGTTTAAACTTTGGCCACGTGCATCAATCTGAGGCCTGTTCTTCGGCTACAACAACAAAACCAAGGTTTCGACTAAATATTTCCCTGATGGAAGGACGCCGGCCTTTGCAGATGGTTTACTAAAGGTCAGAATGACATCAGTTTAGGAGCCTTATGGTCGGAGCTTTCAGCTAGACATTGAGCAAGGTAATTAAGCTAATACATTAAATGCCATTAAGTGCCCATTACGTCGATCGCGAAGGTGGTGTCAGTCGATCGCATGACATATACGTTAGTCTATCATCCATCTCGTCACTTCATTGCGGCGCTAACACACTGCGTGGTCACATTTCTTTTTATTTTCTTTCAGTAAAATTTCAATAAAATATACATGGTTACATCAGGCTGTGGACATGTAGGAATGAAACGCACCTAAAAGACTGTCGCACAGAGCGCAGACAGCTTCTCTGAGCATAAAGTCGCTGATATCCGCTAGTGTAGGTGTTGCTTTACTTACTGTCTGAAGTTGTTCATAGTTGTTTTTCCACAAAGTTCTGATTCTAGTATGGATGGTTTCATACAAACATGTACAGGAGTGAATTGTTCTTATGTGGTTTAAGGTAACTCATTGTACCATTCCGTAGTTTTTGGAAGTTCTATAAATAGCACATCTGCGCATCATATTCATGTAATGGTGAAGAAGAGATCCCTTGTGGATATTCAAGGAATTTTTTGTACTGACTGCAATGTTTATTATTTGTTTTTCAGTTAACCATACCCACATATACATCAGCATCTCTACTGTTAAAGTGTACCAGATGTCTATTATTACAGATTGCTACCCGAGCACCTGGAAAGCTGCAGTTTTGTTTATAGAAGACTAAGGCCAGTCTTATCAGCATCCCAGCATACAGAAAATATACTTTACAGCAGTGAAATGTGTAAGGTCATTAAAAAAACGGTCTCATCCCACATCCTGAAAGCGATGCAGGATTTCTGGATGCATTGCTTTCACATCACAGAAGAGACACCCATTCCCCCCGCTCACTTACTGAAACTCAGGCACACTCACTCGGTAGATCTTATTGTAAAAGTGTGGGCACTCCTGCTCTACACCAACACACAGCAGAAACTATTTACATATTTACACTTTCTTTTCTCCAGCTTTATTCTATTTGACCTTTTTAAGTTTAAATGCCAGTTCTGGTGAGAAACCATAGCCCATTTGCTCCATTACCTGGACATTACGCGGACATTAACTTTTCGTCCCTCATATCTGAAAGGTGCAATCCGGACTTTAGGTGAGGACTAACCCTGTTCAGACTTGGAGGTTAATGTGCGGACATTGACCTGGGGGGGGAGGGAGGGGGGAGATGTGCTACCTTGCAAAGCGATGAGGTTGTTTCCTACAAAACGTAAACAAAGAAGAAAAAAAATCAAGTTTAAAAAGATTTCAAGGATCTTAATAAAAATCTTAATAAAAGAGAATAAATTAAGTATAAAATTCATGCAAAATTTTCTAGGAGCAGACTGTTTATTTGAATCTCTGCTGGGAAACACGGAGTTCTTGGCATGGAGCCAAAAAGGTAAGTCTGGGCATGCGGCAGGAATACACAGGAGCTGGTTGTATACAGCGCGTTGACAAGCTGTTCAACAAATTAAATCGAGTCTAAAAGATTTGTTAAGGGACTGAAAAAGGAAGCTGGGATGCAGGGACAACAAGCGACCAAAAAGAAACCCAATGGAACTAAACAACCGGCGCCATGAAATCTGTCGCGGTTCAGCTAAACCTCCTGTCTATGGTGGACGATACCGTGCAGGAGACTTCGACAACACTGAAACTTGGATCTGGAGTTGCGTGTCTGAATAGACATGTCCGGGTAAAGTGCGGGTGGTCAATGTCCGGACATTACCCCGTTACTATGTATGAAAAGGGCTCATTTTACAATGATAGCTGCCACTTTGTAACAATAATTTTTATATCCCTGAAAGCGGAGTGTCGGGGATATTATGGTTTCATCATGACCGCCACCCCGGATATGCGTCGTGTGAGCGCAATACCTTGAACAGTTTTACAATTGGACGTTGATACTCTGTGTACATGTTTAAGTCACCAAGGGGACGACCTGCATTGAAGTTCACCATTTTGGGATTTACTCGTCAAAAATCTGGTCTTTGGCTATTTCTCTGGAACTATTTGTCGCTCTGACCTCAAATCAAGTAAAAATAAAAGGTCGTGACCTCAGGATGCGTCCTGACCTGACGACATATCGGGTTAATTTAAAGTTTAAACACCAGATGGAGCTTTGTGACTGAACATGTGCCTCTTTATATTATTGTATTGTGTCAATTCGAGGATTGGGAAATAGGAGGAACGGGGTCGTTCGGGGATACACTCCTAGCCGTTGCTTCCGACGGCATAGACCTTATTTTTATTGGGAGTACGTTATATTTTATATTCGTGTGCAGAGTGTGCCTAAAGAAACAGGTGGTTCTGGCAGAGTCTCTCGCAGAGTCTCTCGCTTGCTTTGATTATACTCACATACTGATACACTATTCTATCTGTAGTCATCTGAATAAAAGATCAAATAAATCTAAATGTCTTCGATTATCCTTGATAACCCAGTAAATGTGTTATAACGTTGATTAGAGGAAATTTGACTATTAGAGTATTAAACTATTGCCTCCCCACATAAAATCTCTATTCTTTTTCTTCCTCCATTCAAACATGATCTCTCTATTCTCCTCCCTTTCTCAGCCTGCATCCTCCTCCTCCTCCTCTCCCCCCACATCTCCTCCCTCCCTCTCTCTCTCTCCTCGCACCCCTCCTACCGTTTGGACTGCAGCAGTTTTTCCTCAGCCTCCCGTCTTTCTCTCAGCAGTCTCTGCAGGTGGAGGATCTCCCTCTGGTAGGACGCTGTCCTCCCCTCCACCGCCTCCTCCAGCGCTGCCAGTTGGGTTGACGCCTGCCTCCGGTACACCTGCACACACACATCCAAACACACACAGAGGAATGAGATGTGGAGTGTTGCTATGAAAGAGGTGGATTTACATGGAGGACAGCGCAGTAGAGACAAGTGGAGTGGAGCAGCGGGAGTCACACACACTAGGACAAGGTGAGGAACAACACCACACACACACATATACACATACACACACACACATATACACATACACACTTTAATCTTTAATTAAATATTTAAATAGAGAAAAGGCTGCTGTGTCCATCTGCACTTTGACTGAATTGATCTTTTGATGGAGTGTAAGTACTTTTTTTTTGCATATATGTCATTGAAATGTGTTAGTTTCTTTGCTTTTTTTTTTACATCTGAGATGTTGTGTCTCCACATCAGCAGCTGTTAAAATGCTTACAGCTCACAACTCCTGCTGTTCTGTAGCACACACACACTCAAACAAGTGGAATATGTTTTTGTGTCACACACTAGTTGATGCAGACTCCTGACAGAGAAATGAAAGTAGAAGCATCACAGTAAGTAAAGGGTTAGGAATAAGAACAGAGATGGCAGAAAATCTGTGTTTACTGGTTCTGCTGGTTGAGACATTTTGTTGAAGAGAAAAACGAGGTCTGAATGAGGACAGATGGTGTGTGTGCTAGTCTTAAATCAGCCTGTGTGTGTGTGTGTGTGTGTGTGTGTGTGTGTGTGTGTACAGGAGTCTATCCTTGTGCCTGCTTGGTAAAGCGTAAAACAAACAGGTTGTCTGACTCTTCCACTTCACATGATAATAGATGACTAATTTGGTGGCTTGCCTTGTGACTTATTAGAGGAGCAGCAAAGGGACTCTGTTCTTCTTGTCAGTAATGAATATGAAGCTTATTTATTTTTCTAAGAGGCTGTTTCTCTAAATGACATAATTGATGCTTTTCTCTTTCTGTTCGAGCCAAATCAGCAGACTTACATCATTCACAAAAACCTTTTGTTCACACAAATCACCAGGACAAAGATAAATATGTTCTATAAACATGAACTCTGGAATATCTTCTGAAGATTAAAATCATACATTACATGTAGGGAATAACATTAAAAACTTCTCATTTTAATACTCTGATCTGTTCTTTACTGTATTTTTCCATTTGCAAATTAAATTTCTGACATTTTTTTTAATGAAATTGTGCATTGTGTCAAAGGAGTAATATGAAAAATCTTTCTAGTTTAGACTATTAAACTGTAGCAAATGTTCATACTTTGGTGCCACATAAGTTAATTAGACATCCTTCTTGAATCCTGTCTCTTCTCTAAGCTTTCTCCAGTAAGTAAAAGTTAGTCTCCTCCTCTGCTATTTTCTCTTTTTCATTCATTCTCTTCTTCTAATAACATGCTCTTGGGTTACTTTGATGAATCAGCCATGTTACAGGTTTAAATATGGTCAGTGTGTTGATATCAAGTTGCTAGGATGTGACATGGTGCCATAAATGATTATGAAGACAGGATCCAGCCTCAGGATGCTGCATTGCAACAGTCTAGTTGTTTCTATGCATGCTATGCACAATTAACAAATGTCCATAATTATGGTCAGCCTGTCATCAAAACAGGACAAAAACAAAGTTATAATGTCAGTAAGTTATTTGCTGTTACTTTAAAGATGAGTTTTTTGACTTTCCAACCTTTAAAATCTGTTTTCTGAACTAGTTTGATGGTACAGTAGCTGCATTTCTGTCACTTATGGAATTGTGCTAAAACTATATATCACAATAAAAAGTGGTAATGAAAACTCCTACATTTCAAAAACCTCTTTAATAAAGCTTAAAAAAAGTTATTATGCTCTCACGTGGTTGTCTTTCAGACTTGGCGATATAGAAGTTTATAAAAGTGTAATGAAAACACTTTTTCCCCCTTTTAAAAGTCCCCAGATGAGACGTAGGGGGTTATGAGACCACTTCATTTCAGGTAAAGATGGCATGGTATGGATAGAAATAGAAATATAGAAATAGAAATGTTATCCTAAATAACAAACAACAGCAACATGCAGAGTTCTACAGTAAACTAAAGTAAACTAAGGCTTTGAAAAGCATGGTGCAGAAAACCCTGAAACAATGCTATCTGGCAACCGGGTTATTAGCATTTTCCTTCCTATCATTTGTGTTTCTGATTTAGAGGATGCCTTTTAATACTAAAATACCATTGTTTAATAAAACTTTAACAAACAAACTACCAAGAAGTAAGAAAATTAATGAATGGAAATAAATTGAAAGTATGGTACATTTTCAGGGCAACATTCAAGCCAATATAATTTCAGGAGTAAATCCTGTGAAATTATACAATTTTTTAAAACACATACATGGATCTGGTAATTACTAAGACTAGTTTTTCTTTTTTTTTTAACAGATTACATGACATTAACATGCATGTGATTATTAATGTGCTCATTAGTTTCAATTTACCTTGATGCAGGTAAACTGAAACTGATTATTTCATTTTTTCCAGTATTAGCAGTTCTAGAGCACAGACTCGGTGCTCTAGAACAGATATTCATATGAAGTCTCACTCCCATTTAGAGCAGATTACAGATAAACCAGTTAAAAGTGACACAGTGAGAAAGGAAACTGTGTTTTTCACAACAAGCTTTTTAACCTTTAAAAACTGTAAAACCTTTGTTTGTGAAAGATGAAAAATATCTTATCACACAAACTGCATCTCTCCATTTAGTATTCTGTCACGACTATTCTCCTTCTCTGCGAGCCACAAATCCCAGTGTTTTTACTGGGTGACAGATTTAGATTCTGCTCAGATGTCTGACTGACATTTGCATCTTTCTATATCTGAAGCGAGCATTCGAAAGATTATAGCACCGAGTACACGTCAAGCATCATTAGTCCAACATTTATTCTTGTTTCACAGGTTGAATCTTTCTCTCAATCAAGTACAGTTAGAAGACTTAAAAACAAATGATGCCAAACAGGCTGTTGTGTTTCAGGAAAGATATGTA
>JBAMHX010000001.1:29815369-29826139 GCA_037177515.1 Pseudomugil tenellus
ATATATACACTAATTCATTTTTACTATTAATACACTACTACAAAACTAATAATGTTAATACTAGTTTTAATAAAGCTGTGATAAATCTTTTCTGTTGAATTAAATAATATTTCCTGCAGAATACAGACCTCATTAAACCCCATATATTTGCACTACATCGGATGTTTTTGGAAAGGGCTCAAGACCCACCTTTTAATTAATCTTTTATCTGGTTTATAGTCTATTTCAGGATTACTATTATTATTGTTCTATGTTTATTTACCTTGTACATTTTCCCACAATTAATTACTTGATTATTATATATTTTCAATACACACTAAGTAGGTTTTATGGTTTTATAGTCATCTAAATTTATTTGTTCCTAAAAATGTGTATATTTAATATTTATCTTGTTTTTTTACTGGTCTTAGCTTTGCTTAAACCTTTTAAACTCTTAAATTCCAGTGTTTTCCTCATGAAGATACACTGTACTGAAGGGCTCCTGGGTCGTTGCCATGGCAATGGCGTTTTGTCTAGGTAGCCTTGCACTGCAGCCTATTAGCAGCGGTGTTGATCAGGTGGACGCCCATTGCGGTCGTGGGTGGGCTGGCCCCTGGATCCCCGGGATGTTGTTTCCTCCTGGTGTACCGAGCCAGATGGTAATTTATTTCTATATTTGCATACTGTTGGTTAAGGAGACAGAAGATAGAGTTGCGCTATGCAACATGGGTTTGGGGGATGTGTATGTGTATGATGAGGTGTCCGTATATTTGTAGTTTTTAATATATATAAGGCTCTTTGTGTTGCTTTGCATATTGGTAAATTTGGAAGTTATTGTAACATTTAACAATCTTCCACAGTTTCATGCAGACATTATTCTTGCGAGTTAAGATAAAAGAAAAAGTAATTGTTATATAGCCTCACAATGGAATCAGTTAGTCTCAGACGAGGCAAAAGAGGATGGCTAATGGCATTGATTAACAATTTGTCACCTAACAGATGCCAGTTCAAACTCAATCTGATGGTATCTCAGATGAATAAAGTTAACTGTGATTGATTGGACACAGAAGCGACTGTAAAAATGAACTGAAACAGCGGTAAAGTTTGGATAATCTCACTTTTGCCAATATAATGATCTAGATGTGTAACTGCAATAACAACGTTATTATTTTTCAGCTGCTGACAGCCTGGACGTTAGTTCCAGCAGGTTCTGCTGCTCAGATAAGTCATCTCATTCATGTGTTCTACATTTTGAAGTGGACACAACAGTCTGCAACATTATGATACGATTATTCTAATTAAGGCTGTTGTGCTATAAATTACTCAGAGGCGGCTGAGGTTTCTGTGGTTGGGCTGAAAAACATTAAGAAAACTTCAAAAACCACTTTGAAAGCCCTCCCACAGCACACTTTAAAACATTTGGAAAACAATTTTTAAACAAAAGGAGGACATGCGATCACAATACAACTAAATAATAGATAAGTTCAAATCCAGTCTCTTTGCAATAGATCAGTAGCGATTGGTCAATGGTCTTATGAAAACCAAAGCTTATTGTAACATGAGCTGAACTTACAGTGTGGAACTGTGGCTTTGTTGTACAGAACAGAATTACAAAGCTCTAAACTGCTGGCTTTTAATTATTAAGCAGAACCAATTACAAAAACAACAGAAACTAGAAGAATTGCTGTTCTTGCAGAACAGCAGGGTGAATGCCTTTTAAGCTAAAATGGTTGAACTGTAATGAATTGTTTAAAGTTTGAATGGTGTTTCTAGCTGAAAGTATGCCGGAGGAGTAGCGTTTTGAAGAAGGGGAAGGAAAAAGGGAAATTAGAGCGGGACTGGCGATATTTCAAAAAGTTTAAATGTTTGAAGGTTGAAAAGTTGAATGCATACTTCTTCTGAATTTGCTGAACGTTTTGATACCAAAATTGTTGAAATTGGCTGAAGAAAGTTGAAGCTGAACGAAATCGGCGGAATAATAATAAAGAAAAACAGGAAAACAATCGGTTCAATGCCTAAAGGAATTCACCCAATATCGGTTTTATTTTGCACTAGTTCTCAGTATATCACTGCACATCCACCACTGTATAAAACTATATAAACTCATTCCATCCATCCATCCATCCATCCATCCATCCATCCATCGCTTATTCCCGAACAGTGTTGCGGATAAACTCATTCCTACTTTTTGTTTTTTTATTAACCTCATGTGTAGGTTTTATAAGTAGTTCTGATCTTCTGTCTGCTTTCCTGCATTACACGGCAGGTAGCTTTGAGAACTGAGCCGAAACCCTGACAAAAGCAACACACAGACAGATTCTGCATTTAGAGGTGTTTGTTTGAGTCTTTTTAAGACAACAGAAAATCAGTAAATTGACATGTGTTTAACAAATACATGAAATTCCCAATTCTAGTTTTGGCAACATTTGATAAGGACAAAATTCCAAATTTGAGTCCAAGTGATGTCTTGAAATTGATGATCAAGAATTTTAATTTGGAGGTGTTTCTATCTCTAGGTTGTTTTTTAAGCTTGGAACTGTAATAGCAATGCAATTTAAGGTGACATTTTAACTTTAAAAGTACAATACACCTTCTGAAGTTTATGTCCTGCAGCATCTCGATGTTGGGAAACAACACTGAAAAGCATGCTGCGTCACCTTATAGCAGCATTTTCATATGTAGCTCAGCATCACATCCTAGAGTCCACGTCACACTGACTTTTACTGACCTGCGATTGCTCAGAGAAGACACAAGATGGATAATGGATGCCAAACTAGCCATCAGTGAAGAAGTGCCAAAGTTGAGTACTTTATAGGCTTACATTTTTGGAATTAAGGCTAAATGCTCACAAATGGAATTTTCTTTCCAAACAATATTGATTCACCATTTAAAGATCCAATATAAACAGAATGGTATTAAATTAAAAATAATTCATAATCAACATATTTTAACATTTTTAGCATTTGAACTAATGGGGCACGTGTGTGTTGTATTTTTATGTCAGAGATATTTCTATTCAGCAACTTTATATTTATACACTGAATCTTTGTAAATAAGAATAAAGCATCACCAAAATAAGCACAAACATCACCTTTTAGATCAAATCACAGACACTGTGACACCAAAGGTCAGCGTGATCATTAACAATGCACACTGAAAGGAGGAGAGGAGGGGGCCAGGGAACAGATAAACAATAGCAATGGGGAGCTGAGTGCCAAACATAAAGGAAGATTACCACACAAACACACGCACACAAAGTATAGAGACATTTTTTCATGCTATGTTCTTCTATTCTGTTTGTGCAAATGTTCTGAGGTATATTCTACATGTTGGATGCAAATGATCCGTTTTCTTCTATTTCCTGCACAATTCTGAAACTTTAAAACATAGCAGCGAACTTCAGATGTGGTGTATGAATATGGAGACTGTGTGAGGTGGCTCTGGCTGTTCCAGCTGCACCAGCTTCCACTTCATCACCTCATTCAGACTCCCAGGTTTCCTTTAGTCAGGGCTTGATCATATTCTTTGTTTTCAGATGTGTGTATAACTCGCTTGCCAAGTTTTGTCCCTCATATGAGCCGCTCTGTGTTTTGGGTTTCTCTTTTGGACTCCGTCCCACTGCAGTGTTTTTTTTAGTCGTCAAAGTATATATTCTTTATCAGCTTGCCTTCTCAGTCAGAATCTGCGTTTGAGTCTTTCTGTACACAAAACGTGACAGGGATGATTGATAATGTTGTATATTAAAAGACAAATGACCAACATAAAACACATAGCGATGGCTTCAATTGCTTTATAAACAGTTTTGCAGATGTGTGAGGACGGGGTTAACGGAGGATTGTTGTATGTGTAAAGCGTTTTTACTGGAAACTAAAAGACAATTCTTTGAAAGCATGAGTTACCGACAGCAAGTACAGTGCCATAAAGTTAGCATTGAGTCAGGATTAAAAAGATTTGAACAATGCCGACAATGTCTTAAAGCATCTGTTTAGCAGCCACTGAATGCAACGTCAGGGATTAAATGAGACGCTATTCTTTTTCTGGGACTTGTGAATGTTTACAGTGTTTTCAGAGCAGTCTTAGAAGTGATTGCATGTTGCATTATTTGTTTTTCTAGCCCAATATCTACAACATTAAACTACCTTGGTCTTAAAGGAGAGCAAGGAGCAATTGTGCTCTCAGGAGGAGTCCAGCAACTTCATCTTTCTGACATCTTTCCGAGGTTTTTTTTTTTTTTATGCAAGGGACCTGTTGCTGAAATATTTAAGAGTCAGCAAGTCACAGAGAGGCCTGCCGGGGGTTTGCCTATGCAGCATTCATCTATTCAATCTATATTTCATGGTCCTGAATGAATGGATGACTGGCTTTTCTTTATATAGCATCTCTATGGTGGGAGGGAGACTCGGTAATGCCCACATATAAATGCAAAGTAAGAGGCAATAACGGGAATCAACTTTTGCAGCTGTGGCTAATGAAAACACCCTGAGGTTTTTCCCAAACCTTTTTTTTTACTTTTCATTAATTCATTTTGTATTTATTATCTTTGCTACTTCTTGATTGCGAAGCTCACCTTGCCGAGTGACACATTTGGAGAACACATGCAAAAGTCCCTGACCATCTTGACAGCAGAGCTGTTGATTGGAGTGAATGCAGTAGTTGTCCATGGCCACACTTCCCAGTGGCTTAAAAGCGTATTTACACTGGAAACGGCTGCAATCTCATCTATGTGCAGAGGCTGAGTGGTAATCTGGGTTTCCTCTAAGAGAGTCAACGGCTGTTATATCTGAAAACCTGATCCAGGCTGCCACAACAGACCATCTTTGTTTAAAATAAATTAAAAACCACAGGGATTACCTTAAAGTGTCCAGTTTCATCATCAGGTCTAATCTTAACTAAAAAAAAAGAAAAAAAAACACATTCATCTCTTTCAGGATAAACATTTGAAAGGCTGCAAAACACAACGTGTGAGCTGGAAAACCCTGAGGTGCAGTTACACATGATATGAGGCCTGCCCTCAGGAAGCAATGGTGAACCAGTTGAACATCTTTCAGACTTTTCGGAAACTCTGAAACAGTGCAGCTGGAATACAGTCAGTAAGTCTGACATGGAAGCTACGTGGCTGTGAAATAAATCCCACAGCCTTAAACACCCAGACAGTAAAAAAAAAAAAAAAAAAGCTTAACTTTGTACGAGGGTACGTGTTTCTTCCACAACAAACAGCTACAGCTTAGCTTGTCTCCCACGCTCCTTTTGCCCGAAACGTGGGAGACAGCATCAGACGTGCTCTGCATGTGGGTGTACATGAGATTTCATAGCTTACAGCGCACCAAAAAATGAGGTATTCATGCAAACATAGGGTCAGGTGTCTAAAAGTAGAAACATATCACCTGGCTTGGCCACAAATTTGCCTTTTGTTTTTCTTTCTTTCGTCCAAACATGATGAAAGTTGAAGACTTGAATAAAAAAAGGTTAAAAAATTGAAAATAAGGTAAAATAAACTACTTTTATCATATTTTTTTCTTTTCCAGCAAACAAGAATTGATAACAGAAAATATAGATGGTGGTCTGAATTTGCCAAAGAAAGTGGAACACTAATCTGCAAAATTGATAAATTCTCGCTACTGATTTCATTTTAATAGACTTTGTAACACAGAAGGGAAATCCAAGCATACAACCAATAATAGATAACAAGTGGTTCCAAGTGATAGTGAGCCAGAAACAATCATTTGTTTTCTGCCTGGAGAACACAAACTCTCAATTCAGGGTCTGCATACTTCGAAATGCGGATTCGAAGGTGTTCATGCTATGTATGCTTCGCGGTCTTCAATGACCCAGAAGTCATTGTGCGCCAGATAGAAAAGAATCAGAGGCAGTCAAGCGCTGGAGAGGACGCTTTTTTATGCATATAAACAGCAGAAAAGCTGGGACGGCAGCAGCACTGTGTACCGTGACCACAAATGAATTTTATTACATGCATCTGTCCAGGATTGTTTTTCACTAATGTTGATGTTTTAACTTAAACACACATGTAATTAAAAAAATTAATACAATTCAAAGTAGTGACACAATTTTCTGTAATTTTTTAAATACATTTTTGTCTTTTTGTGAACTACTGGGATCATTAATTGGATAATGAAGTTGCTCGGCAACGGAGGTCTGGAGCACATCTGTGATGCTCGTACATGCAGACCCTGAATTGAGACACAGCCTAAAAGAGAGTATTTCTCATCCAGGCCTCCCCAGGCCCCTCCACCGCTCCGCATTCGGTCCCGCGTGTGTGATAGTACATGTTTCACAACAGTCAAGGACATTCAAAGGAGTCATCAGCACTGTAGTTTGGCTTCACTGAGCCAAAAAGGAGGAATTATTGTGGAATCTGAAGGAGAATCTTTATCAGTGAAGAAAAATAATGGTTGTAATGATCCACATTCTTATGGTATTACAACTGAATACTTGTTGAATTAGACAACATCATTTCCAACTGCACTGGACCTTGAATTATTATCAGCAGCATTACCTTCTAAATAGCTTTCGGGTGTACTTGTCTTGTCATAGTTTCTGGCAAATCAAAGATAAACTAGACTTATTAAGGTGTATAACCGTACAAGTCACTGAAAGCTTAAAAACAACATTAATCTCATTATCAGCCCTGTGATAATGAGACTAATGTTGAAGTGTGTGATGCCATCTTCTTGATGGATTTTTAATGGAAAATTGTCTCTTGCAAGGAGGCATCCTGTCATCCTAAAGGATTATAGTCATCCCATCACAGTTACTATTAAAATATTATCTGATCAAAAATGTTATTAACCAGTTTCACTCCAACATACAATATTTGCTTTGTGCACTGTGGTTTAAAATGATGATTCAAAAACACTTATTACATTTTTTGCCAAATAAGCTCCAACTTAAAATAAAAATTATTTACATGTCTATTAATCTGCAAGACTTAAGTAACATCATCTTTACTCTGGAGAGCACTTTATTAATAATTAAATGAATATAATTCTGTAATACTTATATTTTATTTAATAACATTGAAATATATAACAGGAACGTGAAATTGTAAAATAAGAAAACAATGTGTAATATAGTTAACTATTCTTTAATTATTATTTTCATATTAGGTATTTTATCAAGATTATGTTTACTATATCATACTTTTTAAATAGGCTTTTTTATTTCATTTGTTAAGATTAAATTAAAAAGTTATTTATTTCATAATGCACTTTTCCACAATGGTTGATTTATTTAGTAATGTCCTTTTTCAGCAGAATAACTTGGTCATATATTAAGAGATAAAGGAAAACATCTTGAACAACCATGTTAACTAAAACGTGAGCATTAAATGAGAAATAACTTGACAGAAATCAAGCACCATATTGATTTGGTTTTGTCTTCATTTTTAAGACAATTTTGAAACCTTAAAAGACGTTTGAAGAGAGATCTTGCAGGATCTGAGGAATGGAACTGAGTATATCAGTAGTATTTTAACATTCTTAATCACGCCAAGACAGTCCTGCTTACAGCTATTTAGACTTATTAATAACGACCGAAACCTTTTGCCGTTTCTCAAAACAAGTGTTTTTTTCAATTGCAACCAGTCAGAATTTACCTGCAAGGCATTCTTTTGCAATCCAACTATAGCCTTAGGCAGCTATGATAAATGGATGAAAACAAGGAGCATACTATAGATGCCTTGTGTAGAAAGTCACCACAGATACAGGTGTCCCTCAGGTTAGGTCAGGTAAGAAAACTGAAGACATTCTGTGTTTTAAGTTAGATTTTTGCAAAACATTACAGTCCATTTGATCTCATGTGTTATGTTGGAATATTTTTTCGATATATATTTATTGCTATGACATCAGTTTCAGACAATTATACATTTGGTGATAGTGGAGGAAATCAACCTCATGTATATTCTTGGAACGAGAGATAAATAGAGGCAGTGTACTGGAAAGCAGTGGAATTTGAAAACATTACATCAGTGCTTCTTTTTTTGTTCCTTTCACTGGTAATATGGCAGCTGTTATGCTCTACACTGCCCCTGGTGTTTTTTTTTTGGGTGGTACTACTCGGCAAGCAGAGCATATTAAACATAAGACACAGAAGCTCCTTATCTGCCATAAACTAAAGTATAAATGAGTATAAATACACCATAAATGGCACGGTTGTTGTTGGTCCTCTTGTAGTTTGTACCATACCCCTGGGGATTGTCTCTACACCCTAATTTAACAATATTAGTCTTTATTAGGTACAAACTAAAAGTGTACAAACAAGTACCCACTACTGAAGGTACAACAGCTAAGGGTACCACTCAAGACAGTCCCTTGTACCACTAGTACCACTTATTTTCTAAAAATGAACTATACTTGCTTTACGTTTGCAGTTACCCAATAATTACTTCCATGATCCTCATCTGATTAATCTAGCAAAATAATTTAACATTTAATAATTAACTTCATATGAAAAAATGACCTGTCAAGACCACATAAAGAGTCAATACAATACAATACAATGAATCACACTGATTAAAAATATGAATGAGGTTATATATACATCTTGAATATTTATACAACCCAAACTAAACTAAAGCAACAATATGTACTCTCTAGAAGAACACAGAAGCTAGAAAAATAATGAAGGAACATTTCTCCCCATCACCTCTACCCAAAAATCAATAGCACTACAGGCTTTTGCTTTGCCACAAAGGGCACAGGGATGACACCCTGTTCTAACTCCCAAGCCATAAATCATTCATCACCAGCAGGTACACAGAGCCAGAGCAGTCAGAGTAGAATGCTTCGCCCTGACCTTTTCCTGCTGAGTAAAGAACATCCTCTTGTTTCAGTTTCTTCTCTTATGTTAAATTTCTTTTGATGTTGGAGTCACGAGTGGTACAAAACAAGATACCATTATTAATTCCTCTAACTGTCTTTCGCAATCTGTTTCTGTATGTGTCCCCAGAACATGACTCGAAGATGAGCTCTCCACAGGCAAAATTAGAAGAGAAAGACTGTCCTTCTCCAGAGGAATTAGAGTGTAAAATCTGTTACCAGCGCTACAATGCACACAACCGGAAACCTAAGGTCCTGGACTGCCTCCACCGGGTCTGTGTCCGCTGCCTCATTAAGATCCTGGACATTGCTGACGGAGCAGGCTGCATCTCTTGCCCCTTTTGCCGACACCAAACTGAAATCACAGAGTACCAGGTATCGGCCCTGCCTGATGATGTTAACATCATGTCACACTTGGCAATACAGGACAAGTCTTCTAGCGTTGACCAGAACAGGGAAGTAGTCCTCACTCCCAAAGGTTTCTCCTCAAACAGCCCATCTCACGACTCCTCCAACTGTCTGGTTATCACTATAATGGAAGTGCAGAGGGACTCAGAGCACTCCCCAAGCCAAAATGGGAGCTCTGGTGTCTACGCAGAGCAGAGCTTGGATTCATTATCAATCGGATCCAACAGTCCTGTTAATCACGATGCTTTGTCGAAGTTGTGCAATCATGTACCGCGTATCCTTGTCTGGCTACTGGGCTTCTTATACTTTGGTTCACTACCTCTAGGTATCTACTTATTAGTGATCCAGAGGGTGACTCTGGGAATTGTGTGCGTTAGCCTTGTGCCATCAAGCCTGACAGTTTGCTTAGTCTACGGCTTCTGCCAATGTCTGTGTCAGGGCATGTGTGACTGCTTGTCCAGAGGCTGATATCACTCACCTGTGGCCAAAAGGATGTAGATAACCTCAGCAGCAGAAACAGGGGGGCTGGTGTGTTTTGTTAATGGATCAAAAGCTCTGAGTTGTTTTTGTTTTCTTCTGCACCAGAAAATTAAAGTCTAGCAGTCTATTTGTGGCAGGGAACTTCATGCAAAAACAGGGGTAATCAGAAAAGAAAGGACCATTTTAGTGATGTGCCAATACATTCTTACTCCCAACTTGTCATACACTGGTGCTGGGTCATGAGCCCCTTGCACCAGTTTTATAACACAGGGGGCACACTTTTATCAATTTCCAAAGCACAAGGAAAGTTGCCAATTGTGAGAAGAAATATGATATATGGTGGGGTTATCAACAAGTTGTGATAGGACCATGTAAGGAGGTGCAAATACAATCCAAATAAAACTCTTTTTTATTCTTTATTTAGGCTAGTCTTAATTCTAACTTCATTTATCCTTTTAACATAGCCTACTATCTTCCTGATCATTAAAGTGGTTACCTTAGGTTAGCAATAAAAACTACATGGTTTATATTTGTTATCGTTGAGATTGTGTTAAGTTAAACTTCCCCATTATTTTCCACATAAATGTAGTGAAATGTCTCACAAATGTTACATGATCTATTTATAAACCCTGCATTTCAAAGGCCAATGATTTGGAGGTACCTTCTGCATTCAAATCTCACGTGGCTTCTGACCAAGCACCAATGTATAAAGACTTAGGTGTAAGAACAGGTAAGATGTGTTGTGTTTTTAATGCTATTAAACTTAATTCAACTGTTGCAACTGAGACACCAGGTTGGCCAAAAGAAACAGAGGAAGCAAAGAGACCTGTCAGTAGTTGGCACAGTGTACCTACATTTCTGTGATGTATGTCTCCGACCTTTAACTGTTCTGTGCTGTGTGGATGACCTGATTTAACAAAGTATTTGGGAGAACACTCCTGATATTTCCTATAAGTTAACAATTTAAAGGTTTAACAACCTGCATACCTAGGTCCTTATTTACCGACTTGCACCAAAAAGAGTAGTCCCTCATTAAAATAAACATTTATATATGAGATTATATCTACTT
>JBAMHX010000001.1:29839673-29854074 GCA_037177515.1 Pseudomugil tenellus
CTGTGTAGCTGGGATTGGCTCCAGCCCCCCCGCGACCCCGTTCGGGAATAAGCGGTAGAAAATGGATGGATGGAAGTAAAAGACTCTTGAGAAATAATCAGCAGGGTATTGAGAAGGATTGTTACATAAATTTTCAGCTATTCAGTTCACAATGAAACAGACTTCTGAAGTTATGAGAAAAACAATAATCTGTAAATACATTGTAGTGAATGATTACCATAAATTGGAACCAAGATTGGAAATCTCTGCATCTTAACTGTCGAATCCTCAGAGAAAAACTACAACTATTATGTGATGAAGCACACAGAAAGTGTTATAGCATTGGGAAAAATTTTAATTCAGACCACCCGCCTAACGCTGATTAAACATATTGCGACACTTTATTACAAGTTTTAAAAAAACAACCACTGAACTTTTTTTGCAATAAAACCATGATGGAGAGAAATACCTATTTGGTTGGTTTTTCTGTGTACAATTGTGCCTCCCAATGGATTAGACTGATATCACACTACCAGTACCAGGAAGTAACTTAAATATAAACCCACAAGTATAAAAATGTTTGAAATTCTATTTATTTTTTTACTTATTCAAGTGGTATTTAAATAAGCCTTTTCAAGGGAAATACTCTACTGTCATGGAGGCAAAACACACGTATAACCCACAAAAATATTCCTGGTAAAAGAAGCCAGTCTCATGTCTGTATGTAGTTAATCTACATTTTAATAAGTAGGGTTGTGTAATTTATACGGCTAAATCAGTGTGAGTAGGTTCTGGTCGTGTTAAATTACTCATTAGATGACTAACAATTAAAATATATAATGTTTTCCAGACAGAAAATGTGCTTTCTTACCTTAGTTTCTAGTGGTAGGTCACACAGAGTTTCTGGCACATTACTTTGTCTGTCAAGAGTTTGGCTGGCATTTTCCTCCCTATCCTCTTCATTCTCCTCTTCCCTGTCCTCAATTTCCCCTTCTGAATGTTCAGGAGACGACAGATGTGGCTGGCTAGACAAATCCTCTGTCACTCTGTCTCTGATGGATGGAGAAAAGTTAGTTGTATTTGGGGTTTTTCATAGAAAGTACTATTTGTCACAGTTAAAAGAGACAGTTTGGAGTTTCTACCTGGTGTTAGGTGTGGTGTTAAAGTTGGGTTCAGATATGAAAGATTCTGATTGGTCAATTTCAGAAAAAGACCTCGGTCGTATAGGAGGGATGGCCCAAGTCTGTCCGGTGAGTGATGACGACAAAATGGCTGCTGCTAGGGCCGACCTGTCAATGGAACCAAATACTTAATGCTATAAAAAGTGATTCAAACTTGAGGTTATAGTTGTCTTTCTTTTTATTTATTTTGTTCATCTTAATGTAAACAATGCAAAATTACATTAAAAATCAACTAAACTTGGATAATAATAACTGTAAGTGACAAACAGCATTTAAAGTGCAACATAAAGGTGAGTGGACATCTTCCTAACACATTTAAGGAACCATTTCACCCCAAACTGGCTAAATTAAAAAGGAATAAAATGTTCAAAAAGAAGATGGTGAGAATGAAAACATCAATCTAATGAAAATATGAGAGGACATGAGGTTAAAGGTGGTGAGAGTTAGGTACCTGGGTCTCTCAGGTGAAGGGTTATGACTACGTGGAGGAGGGGTACGAGGAACAGCTGGTTTGGGAGCAATGGAGGCAGCAGGGATCAAACCATGAGCTATATGCTTCTACACAACACACAGAGGGGAGTTTAGAGGGATCTTTAAACACAGCAAGGACAACAATGTTTCATTGACACAAAGGCTGAGGGAAGCTTGAATATGAAATAATGAAACACAGAAACAACACAAAGGAACAAATAGATGAGAGAAACAGTTCAACGTTCAGTGTTTTCCTCTTAAATGTATCCAAATATAGTATCTTACATTTATTTGCACTTTATTTTGAACCATATAAATCCTTCAGCCCAGTCAAATTCTTTTATCAGCCTTGTTAAATGTTCGTTTGATACTTAAATTACTATAATCACAGCAGGAAGGTTTAGGTTAGCTAAAAGCAGAATGCAGGTAGACTAAGCTAGGAACAGAAAAGTTGGATTAAACTTACAAATTCCTTGTCTCTCTCCCTCCTGAAGCTGAACTTTAACATAATGACGATGTTAGGTTAGACTTAGAAAAAATAGGTTATACTTTGAAAAAATACTTTATCGAATAGTTTTCCGTTAAATGGCTTTTTAAAAATATGTATATTTTCTCTGTTGGTATATGTTTTTAAAAAGAAGTTATTTGTCCCTGACAAGAAAAAGGGGGGTAAAATGAGGCAGCTAACTATAAAAAAAAACAGTCCGGCTGCCAACAGAGCTCTGGTATCTAGACGCGTATCCAATAGAAGTGACTTAGATACAACGAGAGTAACGATTGGTTTCTGTCTTCAAATCTAGCCAATCAGAGTCGGTTTTAGTTGGCCTAGCAACGACGTCCCTACGCAATGGCTGTTTTTGGATTCGACCCATTGACAGTATATAATTAGACCGCACTAAACCCTAAATGCACCCAACAGGGGGCGATCGCATCCTATTTGCTCAAACTGTCTGACCCGACAGGCAGCATTGCTATAAACTATAAAAAGCATTGCGAGAAATGACGTTTTTGTCCTTTTCTTTTTTTAAAAAAAAGAAAAATCATCCAGGCATGAAATAGAAATGTCATTTTACCGACATTAACAGCAAGTTGCAAACATTTTATAGTGATAATCACCATTAATTTTCACTTTTATACTGCAGGGCTATTCAACTGTCCCACCACGGCAGCACACTGCAAAAACTAAAATCTAAGAAAGATTAAACATCTCAAATCAAGGACACAAATGCTTATTTTATTAAACGTAAGATATTTATTCTTACTTATTAGGGTTTTAAAGATTTTTTAACTAGTTTTAGGGATTCTTGATAGGTTAATGTTAATTGAAATTAGATAAATTATCTGCCAACAGAACAAGAAATTTCATCTTATTTCAAGGAAAATTAACCTAATTTTTGTAGGTTTTGTTCTTGTTTTTTTAAAGCTAGTTTTTCTTATTTTCTTTTTTTTTTCTTGCATTGTAACGAGTGAGTTATTTATGTGAAATTGAAAGGGTATGTCATCTCTGACTCTTATTAGAGTCCTTTTCTACAAGAAAATACTTGACTGTTATCATTTATGACATACTAAAACTGCAATAAAAATTAAGTTTAAAAAAAAAGCTAGTTTTTCTTGTGCAGACCTACAGGTTTCCAATGTCTTCCCCTTAAATATATCAAAATATAGTACCTGACATTCATCTGCAATTCATTTTACACAATATTAATACTTTAATCCAATGTATCTCTGTTTCAACACACCTGACCCAAATTAAATGGATCCTACAGTCGATTAAGTTTAGCAACATGGCCCTTGTAGGTCTGAGTTGAACAGCCCTACAGCCTGGTATCAATGCAATCAAACGAAATCTATTCCCAAAAATCAACATATCTGGCTCTTTAACTTTCCCTTTAAAATATTTCTAACATCCACAGGGAATTTGATCATGGGAGGACTGTTTTTCCAAAATGTAGGGATGTGAAAACAACTTCCATAATGTCACAAATTCCCAGACACACTGGACACGGAGTGAATGATAAGGCTGGAAATATGCCAACAAATACGTTCAGTCACATGCTTCTGTTCAGTTTCTGTGATGATGGATTAGGGGTCATGGGGGTATTCCCAGATTTATGGAACCAGCTTCCAGGGTGGGTACGAGAAGCAGACAGTGCCTTTAAAGTCAAACTTAAAACCTTCATTTTTAAAAAATAATCTTAGAGTTGAGAAGCCATGGGGGACGTCCCATGATGCACTGCGCCCTCCGTTACTTTCTCTGCTGTTTTTTTTTTCAATGTACAGGAGGGTTCTGATATTATGAACCTTTTCTTATTTCTATTTTTTTTGCAGCTGCAGCGTATATTAATCTGTCTTTTACTGTCGTCTCCGACCCAAACAAGTCGCGACAGATGTCTGCTCTCCCCGAGTCGGGTTCTGCTGGAGGTTTTACTTCCTGTTAAAAAGGGAGTTTTCCTTCCCACTGTCGCCTCATGCAGCTCAGGATGGGAGATTGCATCAAATCTTGACTGATCCAATCTTGCTGGTTCCCTTAAATAGGCTATTTTTATGAATTGGCTGAACTTTAATTTCCCTCCGTAGATTAATAAAGTATCTATTACTATTATTATTATCTCTGTGACGCGGCTTGAGACGACATTGTCGTGAAATGGCGCTATACAAATAAAGTTGAATTGAATCTACAATGGTTAAAGACACACGTACTGAATAGATGTGTGTGCATTTTAATAATGATCAAAATTCATTTCAGACATATAAATAGGGAATTTTTAAATAATGTGAAAATTCTGATATTTTTTTAATTCACTTTTATTTGAGTTTACATATATGAGAAAGACTTAAAAGCAGTTATCCAGTACAAAGTGCTGAAAAAGGAGCAAGGCAACCCAGCTTTAGAACAGGTACCATAACCTTTTGCATACACTAAAGCTTGATGTATCCATAGGCACAGTGGCAAAAACAAAATTATATTTAATATTAATAGCCTTAATATGGAAATACATCACTTTTTTAGCACAATATGAAGCAATCACTGGTGTTCTTTAAACAATAGTGACATCTTCTTCATGATTTAGGATAAGTGGCACTTAAAACATCATGTTAGGTAAACAGTAAATAGCAGTACATCTTCTCAGTGTTACCATTTAAAACATTTACCACCTAAAATATCTTTAGATAAACATGAGACGCAAGAAAAGCACATTCCTCAGAGACCAAGAAATACATGAGACAATTTAGAAGATCACAAAACTACAACTTAAAAATGACATTTTTTTGTTAGTTTTTTGTTTTTTCAGTAACATAAATAATTTGATTATCAAATGTGAATAATAATCTACTTTGTAGATAAAGATAGTCCAACACAGCAAAGTGTCAGTAAAAATGTGTGGTGTGAACAGGATTAAAACGATTAGAGACAAACAGTAAAAACCAGATTGTGGACGTTAATCAAAGTCACCAGTGGGTGTCCGACATTGATCCACGGATGTCACCAGTTTGCCCACACCCTTCCCTTCTAATGACATAATAAACTTCATTCGACTACATCAAAAGATTCACATTAGTACAGACGCACAGCTCTTCCTCTAAGTGGACAAACCGGTCGGATGTGGTTAAGATAAATTATTCATCCCGCCTGTCGGGGACATGGAGGCATTTCGGCTGGCACGTTAAACATAAGATACCAGTATTTACATCTACTTAATACCCCAGGAAGGGTATTCAGCCGAGACACGCACCTCAAAATGCTATCTGGTAAATACAAAGTGACCATAACAGAGAACCAATATATATGATTTTTAGCAGCTTATAGCACATTATATTCTACAACTCTCCCCATAAAAAATAAAAAAACATACTCAGCACAATTTGATTTCCCTCAATCACTGTTTAGCGTTCTGCCGTACGTTTTGTTAAATGTAAATTTATCTAGTTAGAATTTACATGACTAACAACAAACATTGCGGCCATGACAGGATCCCTTAACATTTACAGGATGGGACGAGCAGAGGATGTAGCCTTCAAAAGAGCGCTCACGCCGCAGCTAAACCACTGCCTTGCAGTCAAACTCAAACTGGCGCTGGGGGTGTTTGCTCCACTTTATTTTCTTCTCTCGTTTCATTTGGAGCTTTTTATTTCCCGTCTCTCTCTAAGGAATAAATACAGAGATGATAGAGTAACTGTCTCAGTGCTGTGTGCATGTATAAATAAAGTAACTAGTTTGTTTTCCCACGTTGTAGTTGTACTGTGCTGTACACATACTGGCTCGTTACTACCCCCCCACCCCCCCACTATGCTTGGTTTTCAGCTTACTTGAGATACAGAACCTATGTAACAGCATAGGGTCCAATGTGCAGCGTTTGGATCGGCCACTTTGCATAGTAGCTGGCAGCTATCTCCCTGCTGTGCTGGTGAATATGAGCTACGTACATTACTTTAAATTATTCCAGTGGATACACCAAATGGGACCGACGCAGTACCAAAGCAGATCCAGTATAGGTACAGCAAACAGGCTGCAGGTAGCTCAGTAGAGGCCACTGTCATTGTAGGAACTGGAACTGGGGAAGGTGGGACAGGGTTTATTCCAGGGCTGAGAGCCAGAATGGTCCGTCGTGGGAAGGCTGAGGGTGCTGGCACTCTTCATCTTGTTCTTCAGACCCCAGCTTAGAAATGATGGCTTCTTGGTTACTTTGCGGGACTTGAGGTGTCTGTCTTCGTCATTATGGGCCAGACAAATCATGGAGTAGGTCTTGGGCAGGTTTCCAGAGAAGGTAGCACTCTTGGTGGGCTGCGTAGACAGACGATAATTTATCAGAGCACAGCATACAGTCGGATCTGATTTATAAGGCCAGTCAGCCATTTAGTTGCTGCTTTAAATAGATTATTTACAGTGAAAAAAGTTTGTTTTCTTAAAGTTTTGCTGTCTAATTATTCTCACAACACTTAGACATACCATAGGTGGGTTGCTATCCATGATGCTGACCACCTGGATGTCAATCCCGTCTTCGTTCACATCCTTCAGGAGTCGCATCACCTCGCCAACACCCATCCATTTGCAGTCACTGTCGCCCACGGCAACAATGTAATCACCTTCTTTCAGACCATCGCTCTTAAAAAGACATGATAAAGAACAGGAATTAGAGGCCCAAGCACCCGGCACAACATTGAACACTAAATATTCACGTTTCTTTCAGCAACCTGAAGAAACGGTTGACATTTAATCCTTTATGCTACTTCATTTCCAGCAAGGAAACCCCAGTTTTATCCAATTCCATCTATTTCTGTCAGATATCTTAATCCGTGTTCACATGGACAGCTCGGTGATGTCGAGAGAACCGGGGTTAACAAAATAAAAGTCCCGCTGACAGCAGAATTAAAAGTTAAAAAAGCATTTGGCCTAGTTAGCTTATGCAGCGCTAATCCGTTCCTCTGCATAGCCAGCAGGGTCCAATAAGAGTCTTTGTCAGTGCGTCTTAATGAGCGGTCAGGCTGTAACGGATTGCAGAGTGTAAATACCCCAAGTCTTAATTAAATTAGTAGCCAGAGACGTAGGGCTTTCCAACATCCTGGAAAATCCTTTTTAATTTTAGGATATTTGTCATGACATCCATGAAAGGGATAAAACTTTCTTACAGGACCAGCTTGGCTGACTGAACTCTAAAACGGTTTGTTTTTGTTAGAACAGGAAATTAAAATGCTCTACTGAAACTCCATATTTAAATAGCAAAGACAAGTAATTAATTATTAGATCTATTCACTTTCATTTGTGCATTTACTTACTACAAATTGTAATATAGCGTTTTAAACACACACTGACTGCCAACATGGAGGCGTGAGTCATTGTTCAAACCAGATCTTTATCTGGGATGATGGAAATCTTTCCCGTTATAAATAAAATACTCACTGCAGCTGGACACAGCGGGTCCAACGAAACCACCTGGACTGGAGATTCTCCTTTCAGGGTAAAACCCAGGTCTCTGTCCTGTGGGCAAAGTCGCACTGTCCGTGGGGGTGTCCACCGCTGCCTGGCTGAGAAGAAAGCCAGAGGACCCTGAGGGGACACGGGGTGAAGATGCTGGGGTTAATGTGGAGGCAGGCTTTATAGATTAAAACCTTTATAATCCTGTAAGTTTGATTGTAAAATATGAAACTCCTGCGTCCAAGCAGACATGTGACGGTTATTAAGCACCGTTGTTGGAGACAGATGAAGATCTATACGTAAAACTCTGTCTAGTTTAGTACTGTAGAGTAATTTCCTGTAAATTCTTTCAAATTATTTGACTTTATCTAAAAAAAAAAAAGATTTTCCTTTAAGTGTATTGATAAACAGTCTGTTAAAATGAAAATGTCCTGTTTATACGGAATACATCTATCACAGATTATAAGAGTAGTTTGTGAAAAGCACAGTGGATTGAGGCCGCTTGCCATCACAGAACAGGCGGTTTGTCTGCTAAAACGCAGCACAAACTGTGTGATGCTGCATGGTCATTAAAATAAACACAGAGTAAAGTTATGTTTAAAAAGAATTTGTAGAGAGAAAGTTTTCTGCTCTGCCTGAACAACAGGGTGAAGTAAAGATCTCCTGGGATATTTCTGTAGTAATGGAGCTCTGCTTACATGTTTTCAAGACTAATCTCATGATAAAACGCAGTTTTCTTGACTTTTTGTGGGAAAATAACTTCTCTGCTCAACCCAGACAATCAATCCAGTGTGACAGTAGTCTGTCCTGTTATAATCCCCCCCCCAGTGATTGTATGGATTTAACTTTCTCGCATTCTTCTGACCCTAAGGGATTGTAGCTTCTTTGTTTTGGCTGTTAATGACGAGCCGAGGCGGATTTTATGAGGAATCTCAGAGGTTATTACTGAAAGAGCTGCTGCCTGGGAATGCGACTCTTCTGAGACACCACACACCCAAATGAATGTCTATCAGAGGGTGTAAACCAAAGACTCAAGTGTCACATCGCACACGCAACCACAATAAAAGAAGTATTATGTCGAAAAGTCAAAAGAGATCTGAGAGAAATAAAGTGCAGCATTGCATCATGATAAAATCGGAGGTAACCTCCAAGGAAATAAATTACAAGCTAAATTTATTATTGAGTCAATGCTAATTTTTGCTTCTTCGTGTTGTAAGACTTTAACCAGACTAAAGCTGGAACCAGGCCGAGCGCACCTCTGTCCATGTTAGTGTTAGTTTTGCTTCAGATGAAAGTCCAGAAAGCTTTGGGAAAATGTACTTAAACATGCCAAAGCTTCCCGGAGGCTCATCTTGGTTGGTTGTATTCATAAATGACAAAGAATGCACTCTAAAAAACAAGTACAATCTCCACATCTAAACCACAAATCCAGAGTGATTTTATGTCACTTAATGAATAAAGCAACCACCATGTATGGGGAAAAACCAGTGTGAGTGGAAAGGTATTAGTAACCCACATACCAGCCGCTGGAAAAAGTCGATGACTTTCACCTTTGTAGTTGTGGGAACCTCCATCTCCGCTTTGTGCTCTGTTTTAGCTTCGGAAGAAATGAGGGAAAGAAACAATGCGGTCATTCTCAATGTTTACCGTCACAATCACATGTCGACTGCTACCCAGCGGCGAGGCGGGGCAGGAGCCAGCAGGGTAAACATCATCTTTACTTGGAAATCAGGTGTGGAGAACCATCTAGAAACCTTTTCAATCAACACCGACACTAAAAGGTGACCGTTTCAGTTTCTGTGTGAATGTTCTCGTCTTTTCGCTGCATCCTGTGAGCTCTCAAACACAACCTGATTTTTTTTCACGATACCCCATGAAGGGACTTACAGATGATGTCTGGGGCTTCCATGTAGTCCGTGAACTCGTCCTCGTTTTCAACCTCGCTGTACTTGTTGAGTGAGCGCTGGTGGCTTGCTTTCAGGATTCCCTGCAGGTTCTCCAGCTTGTCCAGGTGGTGGCACAGACCGTAAATCCTCAGAGCCTCTTCGTGACCGAAGATGGCCCGGCGGATGTGAGCCTTACCTGCAAATGCAGCAGATGCAGCATAGACGAGAGCGATGAAACAGATGGAGAAGGAAAGGAAGCGTGGAGAAAAAGAGAGAAGAGCACTACAAAAACTGGCTTTAAAAAACAAGAAAAAAGTACAAAAATTAGGTTAATTTTCCTTGAAATTAGATAATATTTCTTGTTCTGATGGAAGATAATTTATCTTATTTCAAGGAACGTTAACATCAAGAATCTTTTAAAAAAACCTATTAAATAAGAATAATTATCTTGCGTTTAAAAAAATAAGCATACGTTATCTTGATTTGAGATGTTTAATCTTACTCAGAGTTTAGTTTTTGCAGTGTGGAACTGAAGCTAGCATAAAGAGATGTTGTATTATCGAACTTTTCTTACCAATACGCTGGCGCTCATCTTTACTCTTCAGGACGTCCAGAGGAGAGCGGCCGTCTGGGATCTGATCATACACCTGTGATAAGGTCTTCTCCTGCTGGTCTTCATCATCATTGGGACCCACTAAACACAAACGAGGAATAACTTTTATGCATGTAACACACAGATACACAGACATGCATTTTAACCTCCTGAGACTCAGCCTTCAGTTTGACTTATATTACAGATGTTTTCTAGCCAGAATAAATATATATATAATTATATTTATACATATTATAAATTATGTAGATATAATACATTTTTAGTATCTTTGGGGTTTTTTTGGTACAGATAATCACATATGTGATGTGCTCGCATAAATATATGACAACTCAGGAGGTTAAACTTTGCAAAAGGAGAAATATATTGTAAATATGAATCAAAAATATGATTTTCAATTAAATAAAAATTTATAACCTTTTTTTATGTCATGCCATGATTACAAAGTTTTTTCTAAATCAAGTGTCAGTTAAAAAAATGGCTGAAGGTTCAGAGGAAACTTGGGCTTTAGTGAAAACATTATCTTCTCATTTATCTTTGTTTTTCAGTGAATTAAATCAAATCAGAACTTTCTCTGAGCTTCTCTCCTCTAATCTCCCACAGACACAGAACAGGCATTTATTTTCTAGTGTGGTAGTTAATCTGTTTACTAAAACGATCTTCATTCAGTCCTCCGTTCTTCCCTGAATCCTCTCATCACAGGCCTGTGGTTAATTGCTTCATATTCCTGGTCTACACAGGAATCTCTTAATGAGCTGCCAGAGCTGCTTCACTCCATTGTCCTGCGATTCAAAGAGCTGTGGTTACCCACCATGCAACTCCATATTCATTCATTTCATACATACACCATCTGATTTTGCATCCAAGGCAGTGACCAAGTCCTAGTCTCCAGTATGAAAGGAAACAGCATGTGAACAGGGACTAGTTTATACAACTCATGCAAATTAATCATCATGACCAGTGAATTATTAGCAACAGCCCCCCCATTAATCAGGTGATGTTTTTTGTTCAGTACCGAAACGTCTCCTTTCTCTGGGTTCTTCCTTGTATCAGCAAACTTACTATGCAGGCTTCATCACTATAATCCTCCAGCATTTCAGCTCAGCTCTACTCACTCCAAAACTGCTTTTTTTTACCCCTACACTCAATTCACTTTTTTTTTTCAGTCTCTGTCCAAAGTTTTAGGAAACAAAGCCTGTGTGTGTGTGTGTGTGTGTGTGTGTGTATCCTTAAATAGCTGTTATGTAATGGCATGGCGGTTGGCTGTGGTTCACTCCAGCTATGTGACACAAGCAACCCAGCGGTCTAAGGATTGTGATTTACACCTGAACAGGCGAAGGTCTCGCTTAAAAACACAGACTGAGTGCAGCGATGATGAGCGAGTGACTTTTATGCTTTTTCTTACACTCATGGTCCAGCAGCGCTGAGGCTACAAAGTAATGTGCCATGGATCGGTAGTGGTTGGTTTTAACTTGGGACATGGTGGACCAGAACATCGGGACATTATCTTTGAGCGGTGTCTGGATCATGGACTGGTGGACTTGGTCATAGATTTCTGAGACCTGGCAGGAAGGAAATGATAAGTGTTACTACGAGAACATAAACTATAGTATATTCTTCAAAGTGTTAAAGAAACTAGTTCACATCTCCAGCCTTCGCTTGATGTGATTTACCTTTGCAGCCTCCTGGGCCATTTTCATCAGAGTGTCGAACTGGTTTCGGATCCCTGGCAGAGCGATTTTCTCAAACAGGCACTCTTGAGCTTGAGCTAGCATCAGTCGTATCAGCATGCTGACCATGGCTGGACTCATGTCGTAACTGGGAGTGTGGGTGAAAGTCTCTTTAAGGTAGTTCAGGATACCTGAGGGAAAGAAGCCAATGAGAACTTCAGTTTTTTTGACTGATTCAGAAAGTTTATTTGAACATAATTTAAAAAACAAGACAAAAGAAAAGACAAACATAGTGATAAAACATAAGAAAGAAATGCTTTTCCTTTATACTTACAATAAATCAGTCATATTGACAACAATAATACTTAAATAACAATGAAACTGTGAATATAACACAATCATAATATAATCATAATCAACTTAAATTCTAGTTATGCAATAATACAATCTAGATAAAAATCAGGAATAATCAACAATTAAACAAATAATAATTATAACACTAATTTTACTATCTATACAATCAATCAAAACTTTATTTATAAAGCGCTTTAACACTCAAAGAATGCAGCTGAATTAATATTTCTTTATATAACAGTTTGAATGAGTGGATATTTGAAGACCCCAAATATTTTTTAGATATTTCCATGTATTTGTACCGTTATTTGTTTCTTTTTAGACAAACTTTGAAAATGGCTTGATTTGTCAGATTAGAGGGACGAGCCAGGAAGCCATCAGGCTTCATGGTATGTAAAGATATTCTATTACAGCAAGTCGGTGTAATGTTATGCTGGTATTACTACCCTTTTAGATACAACAACTTTAAATATTACGTTTGTAATTCTTTTTTTGAAGCTTCGTGGAAGAAATCTCTCTTTTCTGTCAGGTTCATTTACATCCAAACACATTACAATTTAAATCAGAACCTTTTGTGCAAAGGGAAGAAGGATTAGATCTATAATTATTCACACTAAGTATTTTGAAAGCACATCATATATATCACACATAACAGCCTGACAGCATAATTAAAAGTTTGAGTAACTATATTTCATGAGCCAATTTAAATAAGTTCATTTAGAGGAGTCAAAGTTTCTTCATCCACAAAATGAATATTGTGAAATGGTGCTTTGACCCTAAACGCTGTTCCAGAAGTGTCCAATAGCTTGAAACAGCTTTTTATAGCTATAGAACCATCAGTGGTAGGAAAAGAGCTTAACCTGCAGATGAATGCCTGTGATTCTTTACAACATGAATTTATTCAAACAGCTTTTCAGCATCTGCATCTCTCAGACTAAAAGCTGGAAACAGAAAGCGGTGAACGGCTTAATAACAGAGCTCCTCCTTGCTAGTTGTTGACCGACTCCTTTCTACGCATCTGTGTGCTCTATATGCACTCTTCAGTTATCGCCCACTGCTGGGACGTAGCTCTTAAAAATAACATAACGTGCTTTTTACAAGCCGAAAATATGGTCATCAAAGTAACATAACTGAAGAGCTGTAATTATTCTGCTATTCCGACCACGTTGCCAAGTCATAATTCTTGTCTGAACTTCCTGAAAACCTTTTGAGGACTGAGAGGCCACTTCATTTCATTAGCGCTTTTTGTAGTTCAGCAACATGAGAAGGTTCAACTTTCCATCATGGAACAAACGTGAGTGGCTGAAGGAACGCGTCCAAGTGATGCCATTCTTCTATTTACATGATGTTAATATACAATTATTTAGGAGTACCTCTTAATATGCCTTTCATCTTTAATTCAAGCACAAAAGTGTTAGAAACAACAGCGAAATGATCGCTTCTGTCTCGGCATACCTGCAGCTTTCTGAAAGGAAGCGATGGCCTCCTCCAGGCCGACTACCGTTTGGCGGTCGCTGCGCGTACCGATCTGGGAGTACAGGGCAGCCATGTTGAAGAGGATGCTGGCCTTCTCTAGAGACAGGTTCTGCTGGCATAATGGCACTCCTGTAAAAGAATCGTACCTGCAGGAAAGCAGTTGGAGTCGTCACTATTTGCGTCTGTAAAATATAAATAAAATGCTAAACTAACTTTGCAGAACAAGATAAAGAAAAGAGGAAAAGCCGGGTACGGATCAAGATGCTTATTCCGTGTAAATATAGGACCTAAACACCCAGTTCTAGATTTCATAAAGTTAAAGTAAGATGCTAAACATATCTGTGTGTGTGTGTGTGTGTGTGTGGTGGGGGCTTCTAAAGTTTTCTCTTCTAGACACCTGATGAAACCAGTAAGGACTCTGCTTCACCTTAAAGCTCTAATTATAACTTTAGCTGCATGTTAACCAAATTTCTAAGGAACTGACCCTGCAGCTCATATAAATGAATGATCCGACTACAGTAACATATAAGACGCTTCCATTGTGCATCGCTGGATATAAAATATGTGAAGTATTTCCACAGGAAGGTTTTGTTTGATTAGCTGATAAAAACAAGCCATGTATAAAACCCTCTGTTCTTTTCTCATTAAAATCGTTTACAATCTCTTTCCATGGGAAAAACACCACATGAATGTTATGCTACCAAAGTAGCCCCGCTGATCTGTGATCAGGGCGAACAGCAATAACCATTTAGGTTTCTCCGATCATGACCAAGCTCCATTATGTATCAGAGATCTCATAGTTCCATATATTCCAAACAGAGCACTTCGCTCTCAGACTGCAGGTCTACTTGTGGTTCCCA
>JBAMHX010000001.1:29868130-29892685 GCA_037177515.1 Pseudomugil tenellus
TTTAAATAGACATATTTGCTTCCTCCTGTGATCGGATCGGTGATCGGTTTTTTTAAGGTCTCTGATCGGTGATCGGCAACCAAAAATCCTGATCGTGTAAAGCCTAATTTTTTTTATTCCTTTTTTTTTACTGATATTATAACAAACATAATAATTACAGGATCAATTTGATTATCTGCCACAGTTTGTTGATATATTGTTGATGCAATTGTGATTTGTCCTTTTAAATATCAGGTGAAATTAAACTAAAAATGATCCAAATACATGTTATGTTGATTTATCTTTATTTCGAGTGGATTGTCCTGAAATGACTGAGTAAACAGAAAGTGCAACAGATCCACAGAAATGATGAAAATCATGTAGCCTGCAGATCAACAGGAAGTTTTATAAAAAATCCAGACGTTATTGTTATGAGAGGTTGGATGTAGATGCATTTCCTTTAGCATGCAGATACTTCCTGGCTGTTTTTCAGTCGTGTCTGGGACTTGACATACGGGGTATAGCATCTCCGTTTCTAAAAACTTTACGCAATGGATGAAAAATGTTCCAGAAAAGCATATTTAATGGATTATTTGTATTCATTTCAGTCATTCTAGGTATAGTTACAAGTGCTTTGTCATCGTCCTAGCTCTCAAACCTGTTCCACTAACAGCTGAGTCATGCTAAATGAGTGACCAGAACCGGATGGACGAAGGGGACAATGTTCCTCCCAAGAACAAATTCCAACATTACGGGTTAAAACTTTCCCACATTTAGCATAAAACTGTCCTAAAGGCTGCATTATGCCCTTCCGCCACCTCAGCGAAGGCATGTGGTTGGTCTTGTGTAAACACTTCAGTGAGCCGAGTGTAATGATTAACCATTTATCAGAATAATAGTTGCTTGCTGCATCAGAGTCGGGAGCTATTTTGAGAATGACTAGGATGAGGACACTGCCGCACGATCGGCGAGGGCGTGAGAGGGTGTCAGTAGCTCTATCGAAAGCAGGGTGTACGAGCGTCTAAAACAACAAGGGAGCGGCAAGTGTTTTATAGTTACCATAGCAGCAAGTTTCCGGTTTTAAATTTAGCAATAAAACACTTGAAAATAGCAACAGCATCACATTAAATCTGACTTTAGAGTGAGTTTCGATCAGCACCAACTGTTTGGTCATGTTGAAAACTAACCTGATTGAGGCGATGAGCTGTTTTCTGGTTACTGATCAGACCATTACATGTGGCCTTGAGCAAAATTTAAAAGCTAACCTTTGATCCTGTTCCCGTTTCTGTCTTTACTAACCCACTTAGCCGCACTGGGAATCAAAGGCCTCCAGTCTGAACAGTTTCTCTGCGATTGTACAAAACATTTCATTAGAGCAAAACACAAAGACAGTGTTTCCATCGAGCTGCAAATCAGCTTGCTGTTGTATAACACGGACAGCAACCTCTCATTTTATACAAAATGGTGATCAAGACTGGCGATTATCCAAAATGGAGCATGACCTGTTAATGGTGTGAAATGAGCTCTAATTTACCTTTATGTGTTATAAATTAAGTGTGTTCAACATCTATACTCAGAGCTAATTAGATGTGAATGATGAGCTGAATTCAACCCATTTACAGTCACACGTAACCACAAATAAAAACATTTTCTTCCACTAAACCAATATAGACGCCAGAATGTGATCACAACCGTGTCTTTTCTAATCTGAACCCGAGTCAGGGGGGGGTACTCGTCTGGTTTGTGAACCAGAGCACATGTTGTCAATTTGTGTCTGTGGTCTGGCTGAAGGACAGCTTCAGGCCAGATGCTACGTCAATGCGTTCGCAGGCCAAGGAGGGGTTGAGGAGAAGAAACATGCCGATTCGGCTTTTTGTGCTGCCATCTTTCCATCCAGAGAGACTTCGGCCAGCTGGGAAGGACGCCCCGAACCACGACAGTGGAATCCAGTCAGGCTTTGCAAATCCTTAGACTAATTTTCAACTGAGACAAAGGGGGAAAAAAAGACACAAAGATCGCCTCTGTTCCTGATCGCAAAGTTTCCAAACTGCAAATATCTTTAACGTGACAAAACGAGTCAATGTTCACGTCTAAGAAATGCAGAGAGAACCCTGAAAGGCCACGTTGTGTTATTAAGGCATTAGGCTTTACAAACCTCCATCACGTCGCGTGCTTGTGCCAGACTCTGACTCCCACTGACCTTTTTATAGACACAGGAAGTGCAGCACAGAGCCTCAATCCAGACAGCGTTGGGGTGGGGATTCACGAGGATTGAAAAACACAAAGGCTAGGCTCAGATGCCCATCTAAATAAGCTCGTCCATACAAACACCAGAACATATGTGAGGCAGACAGGGAAGTCGGTAAAAACACATTAGATAAACACTCAGCATTGCCAACTGTCTCTCATGAGGTAGAGAGACACCGCTGGAGGTACCTGTACGGTGAAACTGAATGATTCACCAGCTAATCTGCACAAAAAGATTAATTCATTGTGTTGTACAGTATCTGAGCATCAATTAAAAGAAACCTACCACCCATCTTTACATGTCAATTACTCTGATGATGCCATTATTATCCTGGCCACCTCCCAGATGAGTAATAATGATAGTCAGCAGGTTAAAAGCTTATGGGTAGGGCTGTTTATGGTAAAGGAAACAGCTGGGTAACAAATCTACCACATTAGAAAGAAGAAGAAACTTATGTCATAATGTAAGCAACAGTTTACCAGGGATAAAAACAAAAACACTGAGCTCCTAATCATCAATCACCACAAAAATGAAACTATGTGTCAGTCCCACCAGATAAAGATGTCATGGGATGAACACACACAGCCAAACACCTGAAAATGACACAACAGTGGTTTCTGCTGCTGTTCACGACACAAAAACTGCTTCTTTAACACAATATCCACCTTTATAAAGTCTGTTTTTATACCACCTTTACCACATCTGCAGCATTTAGCAGTTAAATAATGAGTAAATCACAAAAAAACAACAGATATATAAACTACGATATAAAATTGTGTTTATGTAAGTTATGTTTTATTAGTAGTGACTGCTCCCCACCAGTTAGGTGTTAAATAAAATAGTATAGGAAAGTACCTGAGAGTGGGACATGCTTGCAAAAAACATCCTAGAGCTGTTTCTGTAGTGTCGACATATCAAACTCACCTTTTTGAAATAGCTGCTGTTCTCTCTGCTGTCTTCAATTCCGTTTGGTAACAGAGTGTCCGTCATCGTGAAAACAAACACTCCGAGCCTCTCAGAGCAAATTAATATCAACTCAAATAAAAACTAAACTCAATTTGGTCAGAGCGCCGTAAACAGGTGAGTATCCTCTCGTTTCCAACAATGTGGCTTCTGCTCTCGCTCCGCTCCACCCAGATCAAGACTTTTCCAGCAGCAGCAGTAAACTCCGCCCTCGCGGCTGATAGAAGCCGTGATAAGGAGAGGGCAGATGGGCGGTGACAACCGAAAAAGCCTGGTTTCACCTGAAAGCACCTGTGTCCAACAGGTGATGTACACACTGTGTTGAAACGGTAAGATGTAACATACACGGTTAGAAAAAAAAAAAGAAAAATAGCCGAATATTTGTGAATAAGACATTTTATTCGGACATTTTAAAGTTAACGGCTGCATTTGCGAGAGCGCCAGTTCGCTTTGATGACGTCACTTTTATGCTAATAGCATGTATGGGGTATGGACTAATTAAGTGTTGTCAAACGAAATTTGGGAGAAATTACTTCTTAAAATAGCCATTAACTCTATTTTTACGTATTGACTTCTATTACATATGACTTTATACTAGTCATTTAATGTGAAAATGCTTTATTGGATAAAAATCCCAGTCACTGAAATATAATTAGGCTACAGAGTAATGAGTACTGCTAGCTAAAGCTAGCAATTACAAGGATCAACTTAATGTGCTTCACCTGGCAGATTTGAATAAATCTTAAATATCGACACAATTTAATGTTTTTACAACTTTTAAATGTTTAAAAAGTTTGATTGTGGTGTAAAAAGTAAAGTTGCTGCGTCTGTGAAAAAAATGTTTGAATTTAATTGTTTTTTATGTCTAGAAAGATATCTATCAAGTTTTCTCTCTTCATTTGTATCCTTCTGACAGCAGCAATAGAAAGCTGTGGTGAAGATAATGAAGCTTTCTTTTATCTAATGGAGGTTGTGATGTTATGATCTTGTTTCATGACTTAGGTTTTTGTCAGTACCTTATTTAAAGCTAACTTAAATAAGGTTTATTTTCAGTTATATATTAGAAAACGTGCTTTTGTGGCTGGCTTTTACCAGCTTATTGGATTCATATTTGTGGAGGAAGAAGTTATTAATGTCAGAGAAGGATTATTTGTAACAACTGAACAGGTGCAGCCAGGAAATTAGTGTTGATTTGGCAGGAAACTAGGCCAAGCTTTTCTTTGTCTGGGACATTTCAGCATAGAAATTACCACGGTTTTTAGAACAAATATTCTGGACTGATGTAACCTCTTTGAGGTACCTGTAGCGCTTATGTTTTTATGTGGTCATAATAAAAGTTGCTTTGCTGATAGTTGGTGGGAAAAGTATCCAAGTGTCTGAGACTAGATGGCATTTATCTAAAAATCAACGAAAATGGGGAAAGGAAATGACATCTAACATGTTTGTTTTAGGTTTTTATGCTAGCGATGGAGATGCTCAGTTGGCTTATGATCTGGCAACTAAAGTTTATGTTAATCACTCTTTATTTTTATTGGGTATAATTATTATTTATACCCCGAGAATCACTGTACTAGGTAGAGAACTGGGCAAAAGTCAAACCAAAAGAGGTTATGAGATAAGACATCAAGCTCTGATTGTGTTATTCCACTCCAGGTAGCACTTGCTATGTCAGAATTTTAGTTTTTATTGATCAGGACATTTGGTAATATATTTGTCAGCTTGTATCTTTTGTTATTGTACAGAAGGAACATCCATAAGACAAGAATTAATTAATTCAAACAACTACATTTCTGTTCTGGTGTAATTGACAGGTTTGACCACTAGATGTTGATGTAGATCTATATTTTACCTGCTGGTATTTTTTTGCCTTTTTAAAAGTATTTTTGAGGGATTTTTATACTCGTGATTCTACTGTAATATGGCATTTAATTTAGGTTTTTTCACTTTTATAAAGTGCTGAAAAAAAAGTAGGAATTGAAGCCTAGTTGCACTTCTCTATAGTTCAAGATCTCTTCAAAGTTTGACTTCAAAGACATTTTAAAACAATTTTATCTGTCTGGGAAATTTAAATTTCTTCAAAATGTTTCCGTATATATTTTGCCGCTATAGTCTGTTCCCTCTGGTTACCAATTTGTTGTGTTAGGCAATATTAGTGGGAATAACATTGACTGACTGGTATTTCAGAAAGCCTTTAGTGGACCACCATTTTAATAATAAGTGAGTTAATACACATTGCTGAATGATGTTTCTCTGTAGCAGAGATGCTGAGGAGCATGCTAACCGTTGTACGTAATGCCTCGCTTCTCCTGCTGGGATAAGCTCAGCTAATTCAGGATTAAACTAACTGGGCCATGGTGGTTGTAATAGTAAAGACATTTTAAGCCTGTAGTCACAGAAGTCTTGTAGGTGAAAGGGGGGTTGGCGCAATTTCCATTCATGTCTTGTACGGTGTTGCAGTCATATGGTGACGTGTAAATGTTATAGGCGTTTAGCCAATAGAGAACGAATAGGAAAAAAATGGTAAAAAGAAACCAAACTCCTAATTATGTGATGATTTAAATCGGTACCACAAAGTGAAAATGATTTGTAACCCCCAGCTGTTGGCACCATCGTTACTAAGTTGTTAGCTTAAGAAATGCTTTTAGTCATAGAGGTGCAGTGAACTGCGGGTGCTTTGGCTTTCCAGTCATCCCCCTTCTCCTCACAACCAAGCACAAAGCTGATTGTAAGTGAACTGCTTCTCGGCTGTTTTTCTAAAGGCAGAGGGGGCACAGCGATGAACAACGGCCACCGACGTTCAACCCCGACCCAACAGGAAGTGCTGTGGGGTTGCTATGCAGTTCTGCTCCCAAACGGCAAGAACTCTGAGTTGCCTGTTAACAAATGGTGTGTGGTGTAGGCAGTACGGCACACCATTTGGACCAGCACTCTAGAAACTCTACAGTAAGAATGGATCAAAGGTGGGATGAACGAGAGATTGAGACAGAACGATAGTTTGTTCCTGGCAGCAAAGTGGTTGTTGGGTTCGTGGCCTCTTCTTTCTCTTCTCCAGGGCTTGTTTTCCTCCATGTTTTTCCAGCACTGCTTCCTGTCTGCTTATCCTTCTTTACTGGTTTCTACAACGTGTTACTCGGCACCTTTCGCCTTAGTTCATCCCTTTCTAAGGTCACAGTCCTGCATCCACACGATGAAGGAAGTCTTAGCCTGTTGAGCGTTTGTGGCTAGTCTTGTCGTAGTCGCGATTTCTTTCATTTACGCCAAACTGGTAAGCATCTTAACCTCCATCTTGGCCACCAACTGGTAATTGTTGACCTTCAAATCAAATATTTATGACAATCTTGAAGAAATTCAATGCCTGCAGATGTTGCTGAGAGATTGTTGGATCAAATGTAGTTGGACAGATTAATTCGTTTGCTTCAAGTAGCAAAATAAGAACAAACTAGGAGACTTTTAAGAAGTCCGTTTCAAAAAGCAGGTTTATTGTAACCTTGAAATGAGGCAAACTCAGGGTTTTCAATTTCAGGATAAGGGTTAAATAAACCAGAGTAAAAGAGTGAACTCTAGCCTGTTTCACAAAGAAGGTTAAGTTTAATTCTGAGTCAGTTGCTATGGTAACAGTGTCTCTGAAACTAACCTGGTCGAGAGCAGGTTTTGTGCCTGAAACCCTGAGTCATAGTAATAGTCGTAATGATGAGAATAAAGTGGAAATGCAGTCTCTACAAAGTACGAATACTTATAAATTATAATGCTGTGTTTATGTGCTAAAAGGGAAAGAAGCCCACTCAAAAGTCCACGGTCACGAACTCACCCACACTTTACAGAGTAAAAGCTGGTTCACGTTAATGTGAAAGTTAATGTCAACCTTATTCTTGAAACTGTATTTTCAACTTTGAAGTAAAATGCCTGAAAAACGTGGATCCACTCAGAAATGAACTTTTCCACTGACACCATTCATTCCCAGCAGTTCCTTAAAGTCCATCTTACCCACTAGATTCCAGTCATTCTTGCACCCTGTGCCACTAAACCCATTACCAGTCGTACTATTAAGCTCCAACTGGTGTGTGCAGAAGCTTGATAGTAGTTTTATTTTTTATAAACCAGGGTGAGCTGATTTTTTTTCCTCTTAGTGAACTTAAATCTTATTTCTTTGTTGCAGCAGCTGATTTTTTAAGAGCATTCTAATTTGTAATGTGACCAGACGTAGTCTTGTATCCTCCTGTCATTTACATTATTTATCTATTTAATAAATAATAAGTTTATTGTAAAATAATAAGACTGACGGTGAGGTCTGATTTATGTCCCTAGTCTGACAGCTGTGGTCTTCATGGACGTCTGTTTATTGTTGTTCTACTCCAGGCCCAGGAGTTGGCCGGGTGGATGCCGTCTCTGTGCCCCCCCCCCCCACCACCGACAGCAGCTCATGCAGTGTTATTCTGGTAGTGCAGTTGTTGCAACAAACTGGAAGCAATGGGAATGTCTCTGCAGTAGGGCTGAGCGATTAATCAATTTAATCGATTAATTAAAATTTTTTGTTTATGAAAATTTATTTTTATGAAAATTGAGATTTTTTTTTTTCCTCCTGAGCACCTTTTGGACTTTCTCACATCATAGTGACGTCAGCGAACTCCTGATTTCACACAAATCTCCATAAACACATGAACGTGGCAGCACAGAAGAGCTTGTTCCCATAAAAGACCAGTTTCCGTTATTATTTGGAAATGGTTTGGTTTTGCAAACATGCATTTGGAGCAATAAATGCAATGTTGCAAAATCTTTAAGGGCTGTTGCTACCAAAGGTGGAAGCACAACAAATTTATTTCTATACCTGACACAGATGGACCAGCGGAGTGGGAAGAATTGAGGTTTAAGACGTCCTCAAACCAGTAACGGACTACAAAACCTCACCGATGGACATTTTCACTATGAGAAGACGGGACGATGGAAAGACATCTCAGATGTAGCCTAAAACTTTTAGAAAAAAGATCATTTATGCTGTTTTTTGGGGGTGTTTTTTATAACAGAAGGTGAAAAAAATCTATTTTAAATCAGATTTGGTTTGAAAAAAATGTGAGATTAAACTTTTAGGCCATATCGGAAAACTTCTTTTAAAAAAAAGTTTGATGATTAAAGTGTTTTTTTGTGGATTTTTCTTCTCTTTTATGAGGAATGGACTCTGAAAGAGGCTCCGCTGTGCAGTTGCTGTAGGTTTTCATCAGAAACAGATTTTTCATCTAAGGCAGCAGAAATCTTTACGTATTCTCCTCCGGACCCCTCTGCCTCTGCTTCTTCCTCGTTTTCTGTGTCCTGGCTGCTTTTTCTCTTCTACCTTCAACATCTTCCTCCTGCTACTGCTGTACTGGGATGCTGTGATGTATTTGTTTACACCACAACTCCACCCCTTATGCCAGTGCAGTACTTTGGCTGTTTTTTTTCTCCATCTCCTCCTCTTCCTCATCCTATCCTGCAATCACAGTGAAGCCAGTGTTTCAGCCTGCCTTCCTGTTGCCAACAAAGCATCTCCTCTCTTTGTTGGGGCCTCCTTTTGGAGAGGGAGGTTGGCCTCCAAGTTAATTGTGCATTCGTTAGCATTTGCCTGCCACAACTTAACAACTTAACTCCTTAACTGTAAATGAAGAAGTTTGCGTGTACGAGACTGAAAGGATGTCCTTTTCTAATTACGCTAAAGACATCAGGGATATATTTTATGCATTTTAAACTCCAGTTAAAAGCACATTTACAGACTTTATTAATCACTAATAATACCTAAACAAACATACTATTATTAATAATTTTGTTTCTTAAATTGAATAACCATCAATATGGCTGAATACTGAGCTTTCTGTAAAAAGTCTTTACTTTGCATCATGTTTCCATCTGACTTGTTTCCCCTTCTTCTCGTCTAAAATGACTCAACATCTGTACTCGTGTTCACAGTTAAGTTTTTTCTTTTGTTCCAGTAATGAGTTGTATTACGTTGTTGCTACCAAATAATGGATATTATCAGGTAAGTAAGTTAGATTATAAGATTACTAATGATGTGAGTACAGCGAAAAAGTTTCCATTGTATATTAAATAACTCTGGTGTATTTTATAGCAGCATCTCTGAAGATGATGTCCTGTTAGTTTTAGCACCTCCATGTAAAATAAAACTGGGTTAACATTTATCGTAAACATGGCGCTTCGATGAACACCACAGACGTTGTGAGGTGTCGTACATGTAACAGAACTCGTTCACTTTCATTTAAATGTGCTTAAAGTTCAAAAAGCTCAAGTTTTAGTTTTAAATTTGAGACGTTTTTTAAGGGGCTGGCCAGATAAAAGCGGAAGAAATGTGGTTTTTAATCTGAGCTCGTGATTATTCTCCGCAAACATGTTCTTTTAATAATAATTGGCTGTTTAATTAGCAAATGTGAGATTGTCCAACCACCGGACGAGCCTGTACGTCTTGTTGAGGCACCTCTTCGGTGCAATGGCTGAGATTTGCTGGAAACAGGTGATCTCTGGCGCTTATCTGCTTGTTAAGGTTGTAATTTTGGTACTTTGCTTGGAAATTTCACATGAATTCAGAGTAATCGGTGTGAATCAATGTGATGGGTTCTCTTTGAGACACTTTTAGGTTGTATTGAATACTTTTTATCTTTGGCAGATGACATCAGTAATTTATACATTGTAACTAAAATACTGTTTCTTTTTGCAGTAACCGCGACTTGCTTATGTTTGTTCCTAATAGTTATGTCTGCTTTTTAAAATAAATAGGTTGTTGTTAAGATGGTGAGGCAAATATTGATGGCTGTGAGGCTGCAGATGAGCCAGATCAGGTTATCCTCTATATGGTCAAAGTTTTTAATGTATTAGATGCAAATATCCAATTATTATTCATCCAATATGATTATTTTTCTGCCCCATAATGGGGAAAAAGCAGTTTAACTGGGTTTTTGGAGGATATTTCTTCAACTTTTAAAGCTTAAAGAATCTCAAATCAATAAATTTGAATTAATTTTTCATTTTAAAAGCCAAACCTTGTCTGACAGGCAGAGAAAGGTGGCGGTCATCAAGACCTGGTTTTGTTCCAGATGTTGCAGCTGTTTGGTTGTGGTCTCATGTGTTTGTTTTTTTTTAAAGCGGGGGCAGTGCATAATAAAACTTTGTCGAATATATGATGTCTTGTATTCAGTAATCTGGTGCAGATGGTTTGATAAACTCTCTGCATTTGAGGAACAAACTGTTTCGGTTAATCTGTACAGCTGAGAAATCATCAGTATGGACGAGCATCTCTGAAAAGGCTACTCGGCACATCAACACAATAATTACTGACTCCTCGCATATTTCCTATAGCGAGTATGAGCTGCTTCCTTCTGGCAGGAGGGTTAGAGTTCATCGCTGCAGATTTAATAAGAATTAATTTGTGCGGATATCCATAAAACTGCTGAATATGAAGAAATAATTAGGATCTTGATAGGAAATTAGATTAGAGCAGCATCTATAATCTCTCTTTTTGTGGAGTATTGTCTGTTTTTATTTACAGTATATGTGTATCAAGTTGCCCAGAACAAATTTCCATTCAAGTTAATCTCTGCTTGCCCCCTGATCCCGACCTGCACCCCACACCTGCAGTTTTAACCCTTTTTCAGAATAAAGAAAAGTGGGGTCACTGTGTTTAAGTCATTCTGTCCTAGAAGACGGAGAAACCCTGTAGAGCGTTCAGGGAAATGAGGGAAAATCAGTAGTTTAAAACAAGCTGATAATGGCTAAATGACATTTTATTACAAGAATCTGCTTTTCAGTCTGTCATGTTTGTTAAACAGTTTGTAAATAAGGATTGACAGCTGGGTAAGACAAATGGTGACATGAAACCTGAGATGTTCAGAGTGGAAACATTATCTATGGTGGCCCAGAGGACACGTGAAGCGAGTCACTTGATAGAGGTCAACCCTGCTGCAGAAGGAATAACCCAGCAAATTATGTCCCGTTAAAGAGCCAAAAACATTTCTTACAGTTTGAATCACAGCATTTGTCCATAAATATTCTTCTTTTTTGTGTCTCGTATCCATTTAGAAGTTGAATTTTAGAGAGAAACTCCAGTTAAAAACACATTTCCAAACATACTGAGAATTTTAAGGGTTCGCTATTTGTTTCAAAAGTCTTTATGGAGGTGATTTTTATCATTTTAAATTAAAATTGCAGTGTTTACATTTTAATTGGTCAGCATTTATAACTTTTACATGATTTTAATTAAAATTTTACATGAGTGCTTTCCTCGTGGTAACATTAAAATAAAATTTTAGTGTTTTTCTGAAAAGAAAACATGAAGTTGGCCTACAGGCACAGGATTTTTAGATCAATAAGTAAATATATTTTCTCTGTTTTAGGTTCAGGTGTTTAATCCTTGTCTCCTACAACGCCTCTTCATCATCCTACCTGAGCCAAGGTGGGATCGTCGTACGCATGCGCACATCCTCCTCCGGTCATCAGCAGGATATTATAAGGGCACCCCGAAAAGCGGAGCGTGGTTCAGTCTACAGTATCTGAACCGGACCGAGAGGCGAAGAGGAAGCGCAGAGGAGATGGGTGACAAAGAGAAAAGGAGGAAGGATGATGACTCCAGGAGCGACAAAGTCACTCTGAAAAAAGAAATCGGACTGTTGAGCGCGTGCGCCATTATCATCGGTGAGTGTTTTGGTCCAGAAACATGAAGGTAGGTTGATACGCGATATGAGGCGCGAGGAAAAGTTCATAACGAGGAGGAAATGGTGTTTGCGGAGCAGCTGCTCCAACCGGGGTTGTTTTAAAGTTAAAGTATCATCTGTGTCTCTTCCAGTCCTTTTTATTCACACTGTAAAAATACTAAGTATGACACTTAGCTGCCAGAAAGGATGTTTTGTGGAACAAATGGCCAAAATACGCAATAAGACGTCGCTTTACGCACAAACTGAAGCTGAGAGCTCTTCTAGCTGAGAGTCGGAGTTAAAGCTTTGTGTGTAAACTGTTGCATCAGTCGTGATGATCTGAATATGGACACGCTTACGTGGCTGGATCTTCTCATTCTTGGCTTGAAATGCGCACAAAGCACAGCCTCCCTGTCAAACTGTCAAACTCACAGAGTAAAGCGCGGGTGGGGTGGGGGGGTCACTGTAACTTCCTCATTATTTCACAGCCCGCCCAAGAGACTAAATGCAGAAGAGCTTCTAACATGGATATGTTTCCTGTTTCACACAGTTAAATGGCTTCTTGCTGTAGATGAGAAGGTTGGAGCTTTCAGCAGAAATAAAGGCGCCATATAGCTGCTGATAAAGCTCATGAAGACAACAGGATGAGCTGGAGGAAGCCAGGATGTTATCTGGATCATAAACATTTTCATTTGGCTTTGAATTACGACTAATTTTCTCTATACTTTTTCAGTCATAGTCGGAGACTAACATTAATTATAGCTGAGCAAACACTTATTTATAAGATATAATTTAGTTCAAATACATCATGTTCATTTAGAAATATGATGAACAGTACACAAGTCTTGTGTGCACATCCATATAAGCATATTATTTTTTTAATTTGGTTTGTTTAAAATGAACAATGCACACAAATCAACACTTAAGTTTAGATGTAATATGCTAGATTTAGCAAATGAGCTCATCTCCATCTGTAGCCTGCCAAGATTTCCACTGCGTGACATGCTGTACATATTCGTCTTACAGAAGAAATGCGTCCGCAGAGTTTTTATCTACTTTTAAGAAGAGGTTAAAGACTCTTCAAGCAGCATTTCTGCACTTAGTTGCGATAAATAGAACATTTATTCAGTATCGATGACATCAGGAACAGAAAAGGGTTAAAAGTGCATCTAGAACTACATGTAACACATGTGCCCAATTAGTCTGACTGGCACTTATCCCCTGATGTAATCCCTTATTGTTTGATGTTCTCAGATGTAAGTCGCTTACAGAGGAAAGCGTCGGCTAATTTAGTGTAGAATAGAAACGATCTTGTAATACAGTAAGGAAGAAGTTTGCTGTCTCGGTTATGTCTTGCATGTCAAAGTTTCCTTATTTCAAAGCAACTGGCCACTTTATCTTTTTTTTATCATGCTTATGTCAGATGTGTTTAAGCTTAAACACATTTTTTCGGACCACAAAGGTAATCAGGCAAGCAATTCAAATTGTAGAAAGAGTAGAAAAGGGACAAAGAAGGGGATTTGATGATTTTGCTTGCTTGTTTTCTTGTTCTTCTTGATTTGTCATGTATTTTATTTTATCTTTTAGAAGAGAATCTTTTTTTATGACTATGAATAAAAAAAAATAAAACATGAACCATCAAAAGTTAAAAATAAAAACATGTAGCATTGCGTTCTCCTACCATAGAGGCGTGTTGGACATAAAGTATTATAAATATGCACCTTCATGTTGCATTAAATTTATCCTGATTTTATTGTGGCGGTTTTAATAGTTTTACAGTTTTTCTCTGGAATTGATTAAGTAGTTTTCATTTAATCCCACTGCAGACATGCAATGCACAGTTTAAAGGGATTTTTCCCTTGAATCTACATGTTTATCTGGGTCATTGAGTTGAAACTGTTATTAGCAGATCTTACTAACCTCAACTTAAATGTTTAATGGTCATTTCCGATAATTTTAAGTGAAAGCGCAGATATTTTGTAACAGTGTGACCCATTAAGATAATTTTACTAACTTATCTTTATAACCAAGCTCATGTCAGTTGTAGGGCTCATTAGTCTGAAATGACAAAACTAAACTCCACAAAACACAATTATTTAAATGTTAACATTGTAAAACATTATTTTTAAGCTCTTTGTTGGTGTATTTAAGTGCCTTTATATTCACAATACTTTAACAGATGGTATACACAAAGAAGTCTAAAGTTTTATATTTTTTTTACTAGATTTAATGAATAAAACATTTTAAAAGTTTAACTTTTTAAATCTTCATCTAAAGTCAATAATATCTGATGGTAAAACTGGTTGGAATCGGTCAATGACAGCTTTGTGGATTTTTTTAATTTCATAGGAGACCGAACCTCTTGAGTTTTTGGATGTTAGGTGTAGCACCCGCTACTAAAGTTAATGATACAGGCTATAAAAGCTTCCAATAACACCAGAGAACGGCACTAAATTTTACACTAATTGCATAGATGGACAGAGAGAAAAATAGTTTCTGGAGAAGAGACGTCTATAATTTCCATAAATCGAGTTAAGTTGGCAAAATTAAACAATAAGTCCATCAGATAGACACTGTAGGGGAGGGCTGGTTGGAAATTGGTTCATACCCTGAACAAGCAGAAACGTATGTGGGATAATTAATGTCAACTAGATTTTAGTATCTGAGAAACATTTTTTCTTTATGTTATGAACTGCGGGATATAGTTTCTTGTAAACGGTATGTAAGAAGATGGAAGAAGCCTTCATGACGCAGCTCGTAGGTTACGGAAAAGCTGACGTGGATTTCGATAGGCCATCATATTGCCAGAACTCCCAGAAAATATAAATATAGGCAAAGAGGTGGAGCTCAGATGCGTGTTGAGCGTGAGGGTGAATGATTGACTAACCAAATTCAGAGCTGCGTGTAGCTATGAGTTAGCCAAGTTTACTTGGAGCTAACGCTAACTGGCTAACACAGGTATGTAGGCTAAAGCTGAAACACTTTTTATCAGCTGGTTAAAAGCCACACTCTGCCTTCTTGCTGGCGGATCTGATAACTGTTAATCAGAAGGACACTCCCCCAAATATGCCAAACTTCAAGAATGAATGGCATCTAAGTGGTTCTGGTTATCATGAAGGTAAACTTGACCTAACAAACATAAAATGCTTTTTGTACCAGACTAAACATGTTTGTTTCTGCTGTGAGGTTTTTTTTTCACATAGGAGTCTGAGGATTTGCCGTTTTGGAAACCCTAGTGGCACACTGCAAGTTTTGGCACTTCCGCATAAACCTAAGTTTTGTCCAACGGGGGTTTCTGCTTTGTTCACACTTATTCCTTGGCCCAATCAGTTCGATTTGTTCATTTGGCGAGCAGTAGCTATACACATCCTTTGCCAGCCCATAGAGGATGTGACAAGATCCAGTTCGGCATCAACAGAATGACAGAACAAACTTTCTGATGACGCAAAAGCCGCATAGATGATCCACACAAGCAACTTGCTACTACCTACCAGATACAGCCTACTTTCAGATCCTTTAACCGTAATCTGCTGCAGACATTTCCTGAAGCGCTAATTCTTTACTTACCTCACATATATTCACTCTATTGACCAAAAAAAGTGCGTACAAAACGATTGTCTTATTCTAGTTCTCATCGTCTTTGGATATGACATTATCATTAGCATGAGAGATCATTTATTTATCATTTATTGATGTTTTTAAATAATTAACTATCCAGATTTCTGATAAGGTTGTAGCTTTAGAAAAGTTACAGTATTAATTACTATTAAAATCTTTACTTTTATCATGCGGACAGTCTCTGTACAAAACAATTCATGAATGCAATATCAAATTGAAAATCGTTGCCCTCTGTATCAATTTATCTGGGACTAACGTAGACGTGTAAGAAATTATACTTCACCCCTCATCTGCTATGGACGGCAAAAGGGAGTCAATCCAAAATTAAAAGACCAATTTCACGTCTGAAGTAAAAATATTTACAGCTTGGTAGCACAAACATTTTAGGTTCAATAGTTCAAGTTCTTCATGACAACTTTCAGTTTAGTGATTTTTTTTTTTTTTATTTTTTATTATTATTATTATTATTATTATTATTATTATTTGACCGTGTAGATTATAATGCAGTCTTAATCAAAAGGACACACCTGTTCAAAATTACGGTCTCATGTGGCTGCAAGAAGGCAGAATGTAGCAGAAATATGGTTTTCAGCCCCCTACATCCGTTAGCTGGCTAGCTGTTAGCTATAGGCATCTTGGAGTTTGATAGATGTCAATCATCCACCCCCATCCTATCAGCCCCTCTCCAGTGCCACCACATTTTGTTTTTTCCAGTAGTGACTGCACGTGTGCCTGTACCAAGATGGGAACCATCCAGTGAGCTTCAATTGGCTTTATGCTCCACCATTTTCTGGACTTTAGACAACTCCTTTGTTTCTTGTCTTTCATTACTAGACCAACTGATTAATCCAGGTGTGTCTGACCTCAGTAACCACAAAGGTAATGGCCGGACGCACCTGGACTAATCAGTTCATCCAGTGATGAAAGTCAGAAAACAAAGGAGTTAAATTCAGATAGTTGTGGGGCTGTGCATAAAGCCAGTTCAGCTTTTCAGAAACCTATGAGTGGCATTGCAGAAACTGTCAAGTCTTATTATTGCCTATGTATGTGACAGATTTAGTGACTCTTCATTTTTTGGTTGAAAAGGGAATTTGACTTAAGTCACTTGAAATGTCTGCAACATTAAATTATGGTGGGAAAAAAATGGCAATTATGGTTCATGTTAGTTGAATGACCTGAACGTCTCCTTTTTGTTGTGAGACAACATACTTTTCTATAAGTTGATAAAATCCAAAGTGACCTGATTTATCCTCTCAAACACTCCTTATTTTATGAAACTTTTTGTTCCTTCTAGTGTTGGCAACTGTCGCTAGTTTTAGCAACTTTTCAGACTACTGAAGACTGATGTGAAAGCATGCATCTGCATCACTGCTGCTCATGCCCCTCTCGCATTTAAGCCATTCAGAAGAAGCTCTGTCCTGCATCTCAGAAGATAATCAGACTGAAAATGAAACCCATTAAGCTGCACATGGTTGATCCTGTCCTGGATTACAGTCACATCTTAATGTCTGCTAATGAAGGTGTGAACAAAAGCATTAAAATTAGAAGTACTGGATCATGTTTTAAACTGCTCATTAAATGCGGAACAAGACTTTTTTTTTGCTTCATGACAACATTCAGTACCAACTATATGTAAAAATCTTATGCAAATTATGAGACTACGTATGTCTTGTCAGTACAGTCAACTTTTTAAAACTATTAAAATAGAGTTGACAGCTGTGTTTCCTTCCTTGCATTACCCAAAGTATCAGTTCTGGTCTGCGCATCGCTACCTCAGTCCCCATGTTGTTGTGTTATCACCAAGCCAGTATCAGAATTATGCGGAGCTATCTGAGAAACTGGTGGTGCTTTAGCTTTGCTCTGCTGTATAAAACACTGTAAAGATCTTTTGGGGATGGAGGGAAACTGTATATGATTGTTTTCATGTCTGTGTGCTTCTCACATTTGTGTTTTTATGGCCCCTCCGGGTTGAGCTAACTTTAGCTAGTTAGCATTCAGCTGATTTACTGGCAATGCATTGGGCACTTGAGTGACAGTAAAAATCTTATTAGCAATAGGTACATAATTTCCATGTCTGCATTGGACTCTGGGCCTGTTCGCACAAGGGTTTAGTTTCTTATTGGTTAGTGATTGCTACAGGGAAGTAACTGGAAAGATTGAAAGTGGAAACCAATAAAATTAAAATGGATTTCATATGGCCCTAGCTAATGCAGGTAAGCTACTTTCCATTAGCCTGTTTGCAGGAGCACAGATTGGTGTTGGCATAAGGTTGGAGTTTTAATGGAGTGTAATGCCTTTCTCTCCCCCTAGTGTTTTTTACACAGTTGAATGTAAAGTTACAATCTGTTCAGCTGAGGCTGGAAATTATCCCGTTAGAGAAGCACAACTGAATTTAAGCAGATTTAGCGACATGCTAATCCAGCATCCATCTTAGATTCTATCTGTACTCTTGAGATCTTTCCAGTTAGAAGTGTCTCCTCTCCTGTTCTGTCTCTGTTTTTTGCTCTTTTTTTGATTGTGGCATCTTGTATTACTTTTAAAGAATCACTATTTGCATTCAAAGGTTTCATGTCAAGTTAACGGTGTGATGCAAAAGTCATCTGTAACATCATGCAGCAGCCCCAAAGTTAAAGTTGTGAGCGTTCTTCTGGACAAAGATGGTTATGGGCATGTACACAGATGTTTAGTGTGCCTTAAAACAAGTCAAACGCATGTTAAACTTCAGAGTTACATAACAGTACTTTAAGGATACTTTCATATTTCTAGACCATAATCTCCTAATTGTGTTCTATTACTCAATTGATGCATCTTTAAATTTAAATTCACATATAAAACACAGTTTCTACAATATTATATTTACTTGTTACGGCTGTCTTTCGACAGTCACCAGCTCCAATCTTATTTCAGCAAATATCTAAACGCAAGTTTCTCACTGCCGCCTCCAGTGGTGCAATGTAAGATTAAAATTCATGGAGACTGAAGACATTATGTGAAAATACACTGTAGGTGTAGTTATTTAAAGTGTTTTTCCCATCAGCCGGCAGCAGAGTTGTTTGTGTAAAATGTTAATTAATCCGAGCTGTAATTGTGGGATAACTTCACAGCTATCATGCAAGGAAACTGTAGCTGATATAATTCTGATTCATGCTTTTGTCCGCAGTGCCAAACTTCATGACATAACAAACACAAGCATTATGTAAGAGCTCGCATCTCTCCACAGCCTCCGCAATCATATTGCACAATAATAAATGCACTGCGTGGCACTCCTCCCCTGTCGCTTTGCAGCATTCAGAGCCGTGGCGTGCTTCATTGGGTTTTAACAGCTACAATGTCTAGTACGGGCTTAATTTTTTTGTGAATATTTTTCACCCTAAGCTCTCCCTAAGAAGAAAATGCATTGGTGGAAAGTGGAAAATATTTTTGCTATGACAGCTGCTGTTTGGTTACTTTAGAAGTATTTGGTTTACTTTTTTGTTTTCTCTTGGGAAGCGTGAGGACAAATGCCAGGCTGAACTTATAACAATGTGGCCTAATAGTAGTGTACATGCCTCAGCCAAGTGAGCCATGAGGTTCGTCCTTGTTTGGGGTCAACTGGGGCAGAACTATGAGCCCTGTGTTCACCAAGCCACATGTGTGGGACTGTATTACATGTTCCTCTAAATAGGATTAGTGATGCATATTAGTACACTTGCATTATCAAGGACTTTTCAAAATAAACAATGTGTAACTATGTGGTCTTAAGTTTCATAAGTGACTTATCCTTTAGGTGATCTACATGTTTTTTCATATGCAAGTCCATTTGTGTAATACAATTATTCCAATCAGTATTGCTACTGTGTTAAAGAGACGTCCATTTACTCAGAAATTGTGATGAAGCCAGTTCTTGTCACACATTTGACCATCAGTTAGCTGAAATTGACATTAATATCCAATCAGGAGCACCAAAATGTGACTATGAAGTTATGTCTGTCTGAAAAGAACAAAAAAATGATCCTCAATGTTTGGAATAGAGTGAAGATGGGTTTTAAAAGCATGGTGGTGTCCAAACAGGCCAAGCTGGAGTTGCTGTTGGAGAACCAGCCTCTACATGCATTTTCACATTTAAAACAAAAAGATAAACATTGAATTTTAAAGGTTAATATCTGAACTCTGACTATGTTGAATTGTGGCATATTACAATTAAGTTAAACTTCATACTAAAGCTTCTTTTTTTTTTTTTTTTTTTTTTTTTGACAAACTGAGGCTTATAGAAGAAAATTTGCTTTGTTTTAATGCATCATTTACAGATAAACTATCTTTGTAATGGCTCAAATATAAGACTTCTCCAGCAATAATCTGAAAAAGGGGACTATAATACCAACAGATGATCGATGCTTTTAGTGCAAACATTTTAATCCTTTATTTTTTCTTCCTAAGGTAACATCATCGGCTCAGGGATTTTCATCTCACCTAAAGGAGTTCTGGAGCATGCAGGCTCAGTTGGGTTGTCGCTTATTGTCTGGGTTTGTGGAGGGGGGATCTGTGCGCTTGGGTCCTTGTGCTACGCTGAACTGGGTGTCACAATCCCAAAGTCTGGAGGAGATTATTCCTATGTGACGGAAATCTTTGGAGGGCTTGTAGGGTAAGTACTGTTATTTTCCACTTGCCCTACTTTTGTTGTTGTTCAAGAATCTGGTAGAAATTGGTAAATATATGTTATGATTGCTTGTGATGGGCAAACTCAGCAGACACTTGTGTAGTATTGTAGTTTTAAATGTAAAGTTTTTGTATTTGTTTTTTTTTTTTTTTTTTTTACTGCTTTTCTCCTGTTATTTGAAGGAGACTGAGGTGGAAAAGTCATCACATTCATGTCTATTTGCATCTAATCAACTCTTTAGCCTTACCTTTTATGAATCATGACAACCTTAAATCAATGAAGCCAGTGTAAATTTGGGACATTTACCGTATAAGATTTTTGGCTTTAGTGCCTTCAAGCTTGAAGGATTCTACACATTTTCAGCAATGTTTATATCGTAACACAAATTCTCCATCTGATTCATGTCCGGGCTTCAAAAAGGCCCTTTTAAGACATTTTAAATGTTTCCTTTCGAGCCACTGAAGTCTGGCAGCAAACTGTATTTCTGAATGTTGGACGTGTTGGAACTAATTGTCTGAGATAATGTTGCCCCATTTTCCCAAGAAGGTCTATTCAGTGCTGTTTCTTAAACTCAGCTCTGCTGATAAGAATTCTCTACTTCAGTTTAGCTTTTCTTATTTTGTTTGGCTCCAAATCAAGTCATCTCAAAGGCCTTATCAAAATAAAGTTCATTTAAATTCAATTGATGGTCTTATTATAATGAAAATAAATCCAATCCATCAGTACCTAGACTGGCCCAGTTTGTGGAAACTAAACCAATTCATTAAGCTTTATTCCCCAGTAAAGAGAACTGATTGCATAAAGCATGTCCAGCTGATCTAAAGCTGGATACTATACACTACTTTAAATGGTTCATTGCATTAGTCTGAATAAGAGGAGGGGGTGGGGGGGTACTGTCTGGGTTAATTAGTGTGTTTTCATCCCATGTGGAAAGTTAAAACAAGTTGTGCTTTTTCTGTGCTTGCTGTTTGGACCCAGCGTCATTTGTCCTCATGGCTAAAACATCTGTTTTTATATGATAAAATGTTCTTCACTGAGTTTAAACTTCTACCGGTAGCTTTACAAAATGTGGTTGTGGTACTGAAAGTCTGAGTGGAAGAGAAATGTCAGCTCGCACATCGCTTGGAGCAGTCGCTTTTATGTTTCTAGGTTTCAAGAATGTTATGAAATGGTTTGATCTCATGCGAAACCCTCTCGTCCTTTCCCCCTGTAGCTTTCTGTTGCTATGGAGTGCTGTCCTCATCATGTATCCAACTACACTGGCCGTCATCGCCCTCACCTTCTCCAATTACGTCTTGCAGCCGGCCTTTCAGAACTGCCTGCCTCCATTAATTGCCACCAGACTTCTCGCCACAATCTGCGTCTGTGAGTCAAGTCTAAAGTTGTATGGATCACTATTTAGTTTAAATGCAGAGTGATGATTTTAATGTTCGTGTGTGTGTGTGGTCCATTTCCTCAAAGTCGCTGTAAAGTCAGTTTCTAAAACTATTTGCCAGAGTAATTACTTCTGTTAACACGATCCACGTGTTTTAACAATAAGTTTCTTCTAGTCAGACACAAACATGGCAAACCTTGGAGAAGTTTTTCCCTTTAGCTTTTATGCAGTAATCTTGTACTAACAAAGTTTTAGATTTTTTTTTATCACGTTTTCAGCATTTTGTCATGTTTTACTCTGAAATGGATTCAATTATTTTTATAGTAATTTGACACATTACATTTCTGCAGTGTCCCAGCAATAGAAAAGGAAAACATAACCATCTTCTGGGAGTTAAACATGCTTCTCAGTGAGTTAAAGTACTTGTTATCCCATTTCCTTCTAGACATTAATATAAACTTGGTCAGAGTGGGATGGGATGATAAGAGGACATCCAATTTAAGGGCCTCCCAAAAACAATCTGCTGGTTTAAACATCCAGATTTGTTTTAAAGCCACATGATATGTGAGATGAAAACATTCTGTGCATCCTTTGTTCTGTATTTCCAAACATGCTGGTATGTCGGCTATAAAGTTGCTTTCTTTCCTTTTATCCCATCTGCTGTTGCAGGAAAAATGCCATCATGCAGCTGATTACTGTGTTTTACAGCAAAAATTCAGATATTTTTCCTCAAATTATAGAATATTTCTGCCAATATTTTTACTTATCATGTACCATTGAGCACACAAACCATTTTAGTGCAGTGAAAGATATGAATACGAACGTGGTAGTTCTACTTTGAGCTAGTCTCTTTCACCACGGTTATGTCTTTACATAACCAAAGAGCTCTTTACATGCTGACAAATTGCTACATTACATAATATCATAAGATGACATTCACTCTTAGTGCTGGAAGTCATTTGATGTACCAGTCTCACTGAAATGGTAAATATCACACAAGCACTGTGGCAACCTCTTGTTGTAGAGTAGATGGTAATGAAACTGCAAAAACATTCATGTAAACGTGACCATTAATTCTAATTGCAACAGATTAAAGTAGTGAATCCAGTGTTTTCAGTCTGAGAAGATTTTAGTGGGAATTGGTGTGTTGACCAGGTTATCAGGGCATCTGGTTACTCAGAATCATATAAAACTGGGTAATTATGTTTTTTAACTGAAAAATCAGGAATATTTTTTTAATCTGCACCCCCAATGGCTACTGTAGTAAACATACACTTCCCATTCCCCCCCCATATCCCTATGAAACACATGCAAAACAAACCATAACACAGCAGCCTCATTTGCAAGAAGACTTATCAGCAACTGGTTCTGCTATGTGACTTAAGGGTCTGATTAAGTGACATTACAAAAAATTCATTTGATCGTCTGTATCTTAGTGGGACAAATGACGCTTTAGTGAATGTTCTCCATTGTCTGGATAAGTTGTTTGTCTAGAAACCATAAGTAATATTGTAGGCTGAGGTCAGAAGACTGTCAAGTCGTTATGCATCAGTTGTAGTTAAACAGTTTAAACTATAAAGCACCAAAGTTCAGACTCCAGTACAGAACCAGAACAGTGTCTGTCTGGAAACACTGGGAGCTGAATGGAGAAGTGAGCCGGGATTCAGCCGCTGTTGGACCCTCCCTGAGATGCAGGTCACTGAGGCAGCCTACCAACTCACCATAAGAGGCGACAGAGGCATCGTTTTCAGTGTATCGCCTATGATGAGAAAAGGGTGAAAATATATCGCATGTCCTTTAAAGATGCATGTTTATTTAATACAAGTGAGACAAGCTTCATTCATTTTTCACCACTAATATTTTACATATTTATATTGTATATTGGGGAAAAATATTTAATTTTTTTTTTATTAAATTTTTCTTCCAAAAATCAGATTCATCCTTTTTTTTTCTGTATCGCCCAACACAAAGTTCAAGACATCTGGCAGCTATTTCAGATTGTTTTTAACATCACTTTGGAACTGAATCCTGCGTGAGCTGAAAACTTGTTTGGTCACGATATTGCAAAGTGAAATGAAAACTTTGCATGTCAGGTGTAGATGGTTGGTGCATGTAAGAACCTTTGGCTTCTGCTTTATCAAACGGTGTAATGTTGGGCAGCTTTTCAGCTGGTTTGATGGGTTTGTTTGTGAAATCCCTTGCTGTACTTTGTGCCTCAGACATCATGACACTGGTTCACGCTGTAGACTGTTGAAGACATTTTGGTCATTTGAACCAGCCCTAATGCAGTAATCATCAGATAAAGAACTCATTTGTTTATGAAAATGACACATGAGGAGCTGCCTTTGGATCAGATATGAAACTGAGACCGTTTATTAAAGGTAACTTTTGGGCACTAGTGTCACAAAATTTAAAGCCTCCATATTTTAGCTTCGTGTTTACAAACCGCTTTGTTCAGCACAATAATTTGCGTTCAGCTATTTTATTAAAGGATTCCTGCTTCGTCTTCCTCGTTTTATGTGGTTATATTTCAGTCTTCACACATGGTGTGGAGCAGATTAACTTAACGATCCACATTTAGCTTCTTCCAAATGGTAAAAATAAACACACAGTGCAATGTTCTGCAGCTCCTCAGGCGCTTATCACCATTGTTTTGAATAAATGCTGGCTAAAAGATGTGAAAAGTGCATCACGTTTTGGTACAACTGACAAAGAGCTAACTTACCGTCTAATACTGAGGCACATGCGGCGGGTTTTCATCCACACTGTTCTTTCAAAAGACATGCGTCTCCTCTGGAGCGATCCCTTTCCTACTTTCTCTCTCTGGCACTATTTTCTCCTTTACGTAATTTAGTTAAAACACATTTTTGTTCAAAGAGGAGAAAAAGATGCACAAAGCAGAGCTCTGTTTTTGTATAGAGACGATCCATAAACCAAACTTCTCCAGGTCACATGATCCCACGAATCGAATTATGCTCCTGCAAAGTTGTTTGATTTTTAAGTGTGGGAGGGGGGAGAGGGGAGGGGGGGGGGGGGGGGGGGGGGGGGGGGGGGGGGGGGGGGGGGGGGG
>JBAMHX010000001.1:29908968-29922500 GCA_037177515.1 Pseudomugil tenellus
CCCCCCCCCCCCCCAACCCCCCCCCCCCCCTCTTTTTCCCCCTTCCTTCTTTCTGTTGCTCCTCCCTCAACATTAACCTGCAGTTTGGCACTTGAGTTGAACATGTGGTCCTTTTTGTAGGCCGTTGATTCTGGGAATTTTTGTGTGAAAATTCTCGTAAAGAGACTCGTCGCACTAATGACAACACGTCTGTCCTGCCACATCCAGGCGCTGCTAGCTCTCACACCTGTAAATAGCATGTAAAGAAAATAAAACTATTACAAATGTGCCAGGAACTTCTGCAATGATCACATTCCTCAGATGTCTTGATACATTTGCATACTGTACAATTGATGGGTGAACCTCTGTTTTGTAAAAGACTGAAGTTGTAAAATAATAACCGTGTAATTGCTCATTAAATATAGCAACCTGTAAGGAGTGACGTTGTGGTGTTTGTGTGTTCTGTGATGACATCAGGTTGGTAAATAATGGTATTTACATTGAAACGTAAGAGGAAGCAGGTTAAACGTACAAAATACCAGTAACCAAGGAAACGATAGAGCGACGACAAGCTGAAGTTTCAACTTTATTCTTTTCAGGCACCATAAAACAATGACTTTTTATGGAGGTTCAAAATCAGAACTAACTTACTAAAAAGTTAAATAATGTTATATAAATTAATACATTACTTATTTCCATAATTATTTTTGTATTTCCTCCCAGATTCTCTAGAAAGGCTCATTGTATTAAATGGTAAATATAACAAATGTGGAAATAATTAAAAAAGATTAAATTCATCCCAGACTGAAACTACAACATAATTTAGCATAAATGCATCAACTGATATGAATAAATGTATTATATACAAAAGATGTGGAAATGTAAAAATGTTATTTGATGTGATTATGGCGGTTTTGGACTTCCATATTCATTAAGCAGAAGGCTGTGCAGGTTCAGAACATCGCGTTTATGGCATTTTGTTCAGAAGAAACTATACAAATCCATGTATCTCGATGGGAAATGCTTTTGTACAAACACCAAAATAAAGCTTCAACATAAAATGTACAAGTAATGTACTGGAATAACCTGATTCAATAGGATCACACTGTCCAGTGGCCTTAATCTGATTAATTTATCATAAGTGCAGTCGTTTTGATTGTAGCATACAGGAAATGACTTCACCCATCTGGGAAATGTAGAACACGTCATTTTCATTTTAGCAAAGTTAGCAGTACTTAAGACTATCATTCAGCCAAAACAAAAAGACCCAAAGCATCAAGGCATCGAACGTTACAATGAATATTTACATAGACTGGAATAAGGTCACAGAAAAGGTCATTTCCTTTCCTCCACTATGAGATGCAGCAGTGAACACCAATGCAAAGTAGGCAGACAAGTCTAATCCATAAAGACGTGAAAGCCAGTCCTGAATTATGCAAAAGCTTTTCTACTCCATCTAAACACCATAAAACATGAGAAAACCACATCAAATGGACGCTATGCTCTATATAACCAGGTACATGGAGGAGAAGCTTCAAGTGAATACACGTACCTGTCAAAGAGAGGAGGGAGGATTGGTTGGTAACATCTCTAATGGCACATTAACACAGCAGGAAATTTATTAGAAACCTAAAGAAAGGAGCTCATGAGGGGGGAATGGCACATTCAGATACTTAAACAGCAGAAAAGCATTCGGTAGAAACCTGATTCAACCCACATGTGGTTTCTGGTTATCTTGCCGACTTTTATTACCCACATCGGTAAACCTCTTTTCCTCTTTTACTGCCAGATGCTGACACTTTAAAGATTAACTTGTTACATTCATTCAAAGTCCCAATATCTGACAAAAGTCGCACATCAGGCCATCGGTTCATCAAGGCAGGTAACAATAAGAATTAACATAAATCCCTGCTTAAGACTGAAAAAAAAAGAAGTTTTTTCAGAAAAATCTACAGCATAGATGTACATTTTCCACACACAACTGTGAAACTTAAGCAAATGGAGCCAACAGTTCAGCTGGGATAATGAGGTTTACAGGCAACATCCATGGACTCACCTCAGTGTTCAGACAGATTTGACTTTTCTTCATCTGATTTCATGTTCAGATCAAAGTAAGACAGAATAAAAATACATAAAACACACATAGAAGATTTACTGCATGCTTCAATGATAAAGGACAGGGGTGAACTTATGGTTTGATGTGAACAGTTTCACATTTGGGGAAATAAACATAGTTAAAAATAAAACCAAAAAGAAACCTTATGTTTGTATTGCTGCTTGCTTGATAAGGTATGGCTGCTTAGTCTAACAAAACCACACTGATGTAGTTTGGCCTTAAACACTTATTTGTGAAGTGTTGACCAATTTGGCTTTGCACGCCCTCAGTTTTTGTACTTAGCACTAAGCTACTTCTTAGTGTAGCACTAAGCACAGTTTTCTAGTCTTTGTGACTAATGTTAATCTACCTGGTTTAGCTAAACCAACCAGATAAATTTATCAAAGATAATCAAACTGACAGAGGTTACGACTTTTTTAGTCATATAGTCTACACATGTGGTTCATTGCACTTAACCATAAGCTATCTGACTAGTTTAGCACTGGCTAGTTGTTTTAAGAGCAAGCTAATTTGTCTTGTGCTAACTTATTTAGCTTAGCTAACTTTACCAGTTCAGCAAAGCTAATCTAATGAGCTAGCTTAACACTGACTTAGTTTGTATGCTTAGCCTTAATCTTCACAAGTCTTCACACATCTTCACAAAAGCACACAAGTAAGCCAGTTAATTTAGCAGTTTAGCAAAGATTTGACCACTGGAAACTATGGTCAGACCAGCTACTGTTAACCAGTCATTTAGCCTAAGTGACAAAATAAATAAATAAATAGATTTAGCCAAATTAGCCTTACATTATTAAATCCCTAATATGTACAGCAGAAAAATTTCTGATCCCTAAAAATTAAGCTAAAAAATGATTTTATTATATGAAATTAATGGGTTTACCTTTGCCAATAAAAAAATCTAAATGATTCCCGTTCATTGTGATATGAGGCAGACTAAAAACATTAAATAATATTAATAAATCAACTTATACATTAGAGCAGAAAGAACAGAGTTCCCTCTATAGGCTTTTATGGCTCACAGTAAAAAGCGGTGTGTAATGGCTCTGGGTTACGACACAAAAAGCTGTTTGGTTGTTTTGAAACTTGTGGTCAAGATTTTAATTTTCTGGAATAATCTAATTTGCAAGAATTTAATAAGGACTTTCTTGATTTATTTACTCAGAAGAATCAACATGATGCTTCTCTGGGAGCTTTGCCAAGAGATTCACAATAAGACTACAAGGAATGCTGGTTTTCGTCGTCTCTGGAAAAGACTGCATTTGCATCATGTTGTGCGACTGCACACTTTAAGTGTTCAGAATATTAAATTGTGTAACATTCTGTTGATGCTGTGTCTTTTGCAGTGGAGGGTAAAAGTTCATTTCCCCCCAGCTGAATGCGGTTCAGACACAATTCAAGGACACTTTTATCTGATCTGATGCCCATCTCATCAATTAAAGAAATATCCTGCCAAGCTTTTCAGCGTGGTGTCTCCCTGAGTCTCCTCACTGAGAGCTGCTATGTCCCTCTCTCTTCCTCTCATCCTCGCGCCGTGTTTCTCCGCTTGGCAAATCCACAGTGAAGTGGTCGTCACCGTCCTCGGCTTTCACAGAAGACCCAGTGGGTGAAGTGGAACCCTGCAGGTGAAGCTGGGGTGACTGTGTTTGGGAACTGCTGGGAAAAACAGGGGGTGAGACAGGGGACAGGGGACCCAAGGGTGAGTAATGTCTCAAAGAAACACCTTTTAGATTAACCGCAAGCTCCAAAACTAATTTTCTAGACGGCCGGCGGTGGATGGGGTGTACAGATGCTAACTGGGAAGTGGGAGGAAGTCTGTTGTGGGCCGAAGAGTCACTGGGGCAGGGTGTGGTGGGCATAGAATGAGGAGTCCTTACAAAGCCAACAGGTGACACTTCCTCCTCTTCTGAGTCCACTGAGTGAAAAGAAAGTGGTGATGCCGGGCTTTCCGGTGTCTCCGGCAGCAGGTCCGCCCCCGCTGAGCTCGGCAAACCTCCTTCTTCAACCTGATCCCCGAGTCCGGGCTCTGATACGGTCCTGCCCTGAGCCTCCGGCTCCCCCACGGTTTGGTAGCTGTGGAGCCCCAGAGTGACCTGTGTAGGTCCAGGGGGGTCCAGCAGTGGGGCGTGGCCTCTGGCTCGGCCTCCTCTGGGAAACAAACGATTCCACAGATGCCCAAGACGCCGGCGGGAGGAGGAGGTGTTGGAGCGGCGGGTTGAGTGGCGCCTGATCTGCCTGCGCATCGCCAGTCGGAGGTTCTGTAACACGGACGCCTGGAGGACACAGAAGCAGTCAGGCATGTTTTCATTTCATTGTGGAGTTTTTTTTTTAGTTTATTCCTGTGGAAAAGACCTGAACCATCCCTCATTTCTTAGAAAATTCCAAGGAAAAAGAGAATTACATGCAGGGATTTACTGCAATATAAGCAAACATGAATACTGCTTGTGAGGAAAATCATTTTGTACTAAGTTTAAAGGAAGTATGTAAGAATTATTGACATCTAGTGGTAAAAGAAGGACATAGAAATGACTTCAAATGTATGGACGGTGGCCATCAGCAGCCAAAATTCTTCTAGATTTGAACATATTTTTATCTGTGAGTGGCCTCAGGTGCAGGAATGACGGCACCACTAGTAACTACGCGTGTACTAAACGTGTACATTTCATTGGGGCAAAGCTGGGAAAGTCTGGCTACTTGGAGCAAAATATAAAGAAATGAGGGGTGGCTCAATGCTAGAACATCATTTCTGTACATCTCTGTGCTGATCTTACCTGGGTGGGGTTGTATACTGGGAAATCCTCCACTGGAGGAATGAGACCCTGGGCGATCAACTGACCATATGACGGAGGAGCTTCTCTCTGAACAAACTCTGCCTCCATACGAGTCATCTGAGTCTCAAAGGCTCTGCCAACAGACATAGGGAATGATGACGTAAGTATTTCTGCTCGATTAGTACGTTTTATTTGTCGTTAATGAGGACTGGTCACCTGTATTCTCTGTTCCTGAGGGAGTGGAGTTTGAGGGCGCAGCCGAGAGCAATAACCAGCAGGAGACTGCAGACCAGACTGCCGATCAGGGCGGCTGTGATCACTTTCCTCGGCACCGCAGCCAGACAGTCCCTCTCGTCGCTCCCGTCCAGACAGTCCTCCTGGCCATCGCAGCGCCACGTCTCAAAGATGCACAGGTTGGTCCCACAGTGGAAGTTTCCAGGCTGGCAGTCGTAGCAGTTCTTCTCGTCCGACCCGTCCGGGCACTTCTTCTGATTGTTGCAACGTTCGGACGCTGGGTAGCACGCTCCAGTACCACCTTCACACGGGAACTCTCCGTGCGGACACGTGGCGCACGCCTCCTCGTCGCGACCGGACGGGCAGTGCCAGTAGCCGTCGCAGCGCTGGCGTTCAGAGTAGCAGCCCTGATCGCTGCCGCACGGACGCTCTCCGGGGAAACAGTAACCTTTGACCTGAGAGCAAGGAGAGCGAATCGATCGCGGTTTCTACAAAGCAAACTATCGATAAAAAGTTTGATTCCTTTGGGGAACCTCGGCTGGATCACAGTACCGAGTTTTCAATGTTTCCCATACACACTTTGCTGTAATGAATGAGTCACTGTGCAGAATCTCATCAAGTGCGTTGGAGCCGGAAACAGTGAGATCGCTTCTGTGCTCCATAAAAATGCTGTGGATAGAAACCCAAAGGTGCTCTACTCACCTGATATGTGGCGTTGAAGCCGTGTCCAGGGCTGTGAGGCTGCGCCACGTACAACACACTCATCTGACCTCGGCTGGACTCCAGCAGCGCCGGCCGTCTGTTGTTGTGATGCGACAACACCTGCAGAAGATGCTCCGCCCGCTGCAAGAGGCCGTCGTAGACGTGCAGAGAGTCCCCGGGCCCCAGCTGCAGGTCCAGCTGCAGCACGATGGGTTTGGGGTCCTGAGTATCCAACAACCAGAAGCACCTCAGCTCGGAAACGGCGCTCCGGTTGGTGCGGAAAAAATCCGGAGAGGCAAAGGAGCCGTAGAAGTTCCCCAGATGTTTGCCGCAGGTGGTGTCGGGGCAGCCCAACTCGTCCGCTCCGTCGGGGCAGTCTCGCGCTCTGTTGCAGCGCAGGGCGGCAGGGAGACAGCGGGTGGTCTGGGCCTCTGTGCACGGCAGGGTCCCGATGGGGCAGAGGCCCGGCCGGAAGTCGGTGGGAGGAGGCGAGCAGCCACGTTCATCTGTAGCATCACCACATTCATCCTGACCGTTGCACTTCCAGGATCGAGGAAGACACTTCCCATTCCCGCACAGGAACTCATCCGACTGACAGCTGCTCTGACCGAGGTGGCCTTCAGACGAGGTCCGTCCGTAAAAACAAGCCTCCATGAATATTTCATTACATTTCAGTGGGTCAGATACCAGGAACACTTTCAACCTGCCTACCTCGGATGTAGGAGAGTCGGAAGCCCTGGGCTTGCCCGGAGCTGTTAGCCTGAGAGTGGAAGTGCATCCAAACACGCCCCCTGGTGGAAATGAAGGGGGGAGGCAGGAAAGGGCCACACAGCCTGTATTCCCCGCTCCATGTTGGTGTCAGCAGGAGCCAGTCTCCGACGCACCTCCACGACTCGGCCAAGTCAAAGTTACGGAAGCTGAAGAACAGGATTGACCGTGTTAGGTGACAACTTCACAAATGCAACATCCAAAGTCACAAGCAGCTGTTTGGGCACCAAAGCTTTACTGAAATGTCTTGATTTTAAAAAAAAATAAAAAATCTTGCGCCTAAGTTTGTGTTGCAGGAAGTAGTGCAGTAGAATTTCCGAAGTTCACTAACTTACAAGTCAAAGACGAGGTTTAAGCTATTTCATAGTTTTAAAAATGCATTTTTTGCACACTTCAGTACATATTTTAAAAATAAATGTATTTTTTTAACTAAAGCAGGCAGAATGATGGTCTGTCTGCTGTGTCATGATAAGCAAATTTATCTGCTCTGACCCCGCCTCATTCATCCTAAATGTCTCCCCACTTCCCGACTCTCTCAGGTGGAACTGCGCTGTAATTGGCTGCGACCACTTGGGAGGTGCTGGGAGACCCCGCCCCCCTCCCTTCCACAATGTGTTGTGTTTACATCACTGTCTGATCACTGTGCTTAAGTGTTGAGATGTTTTTTTCAAAGCATTGCTGTACTGCCCCCTCCACTGGGGCAGACCAGGGATACTAGGCTTTTTTTCATCTCTTACTACCCATGTGTTGCGTTCTGCCCCCCACCTGCATAGGCGCGCTGCGATACGCTGGCTGCACCTCAGAACAGTCATTACCTGTATATGTCTGTAAATGTCTACTGTGTGTTTGGTTTTGGCTGTACTGGAAACTTTATTTCCCTCCGGGGACTAACAAAGTATCTATTATATCTATTATTATTATTATTATTAGACGCGTGTCAAGCCTTTCCTAAATGCTGGGCAGCGTCAGAGACGACTAGATCAGGCCAAGGAGAAGAAGAAGTGGACTGTCACTCAGTGGTTGAAAAGTGTTGTTTTCTGATAAAAGTTTTTCATCTCATTCGTAAACTGAGGAAGTAGAGTCTGGAGGAGGGCTGGGGAGACACAAAACCCAAGTTGCTTGAAGTCTAGTGAAGTTCCCAGAGTCCGTTATGATCTGGGGTGTCATGTCATCTGCAGGTGTTGGAAGCTGAGTTTCATCAAGTCCAAAGTGAACGCAGCAGTTTACCAGGACGTCTTGGAAAACTTCATGATTCCATCAGCTGACAAGCTTTTTGGTGATGATGTGTTTCAACAGGATTTAGCACCTGCACATAGTGCTAAATCACCTACTGCCTGGATTGTCTGACCACCATATCAGTGTGTTTATTGGCCAGCCAACCTGACCTGATGTCTGAGGTATTGTTAAGAGGAAGATGGCCAACTTGTGCTCCGGAAATCTGGCAGAGCTGAAGACCACCTGGGCTACAATCACACCCGAGCGGTGTCACAAACTTGCTTCCTCCATGCCTCGATGTATTCAGGCAGCCATTGATACTAAAGGAGCCCCAACCTTTTAATTCATTATTATTTTTTGTTTATTTTGTATTAAAGAAATGATTAATTCTAAAATTTTAAGAGGTTGTATTTTTTTATTCTAATAATTTGAGATATGGATTTATTACTATTCTTGTATAAAAACCAAACAAATGTTTCCTTACATCAACACAATGCTACAACATTCATGTTTAGATATAGTAAATTAAATATAGTTGTAAATTTGAAATTTTAACTTAAACTAAACAAATATTAAATTTTTCACATTATTCTAAGGTTTTTTTTTTTAAAAAAAATGTACCTGTATATAGACTGTAGAACTCTCAGATGCTATGAACTAATTAATGTTTAAAATGTTTGTTTATGTGTTATTTTCCAGAATAATAGAGCTTCCCGTGACTGACAGGCCCTTTGACAAGAGACTGGCTTCTACTTGGAATCTTAGCAGCAAACTTCCCTCCTTTGTGTTAGAGGGGCCATCGTTACCCCTCTCAAGACTCAAGAAAGACAAACATCTGGGCATTTGGGTATATTGTTGTTATTTGTACACAAATATTAAATGATTTGGCAAAGTAAAGTTTGTGTATGTTTTAACATGTTTAAGTATTTGTTTTAAAAACATGTCACTTTAATTAATTAACAGTTTTCCAAAATCAAATTTGTTTTCACAGAACATCATCTCTTCCAGTGCCACGGTAACTCCTTCTGCCATATGTTGGACAGCCACATCAGAACTATATGTGAGTTGCAAGGAGGGATTCCTGCTTCTTGTTGACCCAGAGAGCAGTTCTGTCTCTGTCCTTTTCGACCCCACACGTGAGTTAACATGTTACCTAGAACTGTGTGAAATACTAGATACATTAAAGTCACATAGAACATTTCTATTGTACCATCAATAAAATGTTTACATTTATTCATCATGAAAAATAAACAATCATTTGTGCTTTTTTGTTTAGTTGATAATGCCATTCCTGAACTAAAAAAAAGCCATTTTCAAGCTTTAATCCTTCATGAAAATGATCTGATTGCTGTTGGAAAGGTACACACTCACGCACCTGCCATCTGTATGACTACATCAAGGATAAAAAAATCCTCAATTACATGTGAAAACTTCATTATGTTGCAGGAGAATGTAGTGCACTGTCTACAGATCAGAGGGACTCAAATAAATATCCAAAAATCATGGCAATTAGAAAGGCCTGCCACAAGTGCGATGCTCTCCCCTGACAATGAAATATTACTTCTATTTTCCAATACTGTGAGTTTTTACATTTTTAAAATTTTAAATGTGATTTTATATATATATATATATATATATATATATATATATATAAAATTATAAAATAATAATATGTTACGTGAGACTAAGGATAAATCTGAGCTTTTTAATCCTCAGGGGCAGATCTATACATTGAACCCAACCCACTGTGACAACATTGTGACCGTACTCGACGTTTCTAGTGGAAACTTTTTGACAGCTGCCTTCTTGCACTTCGACAGGAACACTTGCGTGGTAAAGCTTTTGTTTTGCTCAGAAGTTAGTTTTTAAAGATGGTTTGTGTAATTTGGATTACTTGATGGTTATTTTTCTATTTCTACTGGTTGCAGTCATTGAGGGACTCTGGAGAACTGCAAGTTTGGTCTTCAGATGGAAACTGCTTGAAATCCCTGTTTCTTCAAGAGGAGGTCGAACTGGCAACATGTAGAACAAATTGTCCAAATATGTGAAAAAAATCAAGCAAACTAAAACTGTATATCAATAAGAACAGAAGAGAACGTAAACAGGGTAAAACATTGAATATATATCTCTTTAGGTGACAAGTCTGGCCTGCTGTCCTATTGCACTTTATGCAGCTGTTGGAACAGCATCTGGATCTGTCCTCTTCATTGATCTGAACAATGAGGAGCAGCCTCGTCTGTTGCACCAGATTCAACTGTACCACACTGCCGTGGATCAACTTGTGCAAGTGTCCTTCGTTAATCTAAAGTTTTAGTTTAATACTCCGCCTGTGACAAAATAATTTAATATATTTACAAATAAAGAGTACAGAAAGAGAATGTTATTGCATTTCAGGTTTTAAAAGTCAATGAACATTTAATTTTACAGTTTTGATCAATTGGGGCACTACCTTCTCACCAGTGGCTCGGATTCTCATATTTATGTCCTTCATGCAAAGCCATCAATGGGGTTTTCAGTCATAGGATACACAGGTAAATAATCTTTTTATCTTTTTAAAAGAATCAAAATGTCATTTTGTTCTAGATTTCAAATTAGTCTCTATGTTAACACAGAGTTGGAACTGACAAGACGACTGATAGAAATGCCCTGTCATGTTTTCTTCTCTAGTTATTCCAGGACATATTTTGTCACTTTGCACTCAACACTTCAGGGATGCTGAAGAAGTGAGAATCCTTGTTCTGTGCACTGAACAGGGGGACAACAATGAAGCTGGTGACTTGATTACGATGCTCTCTCTGCCTGTCAGAGACCTTGCAGGTAAAGCATTCAGTCAATCTCAAGATTTTTAAAGGGAATTTTGAAATGAGTTGGATATTCTTTAAAACTATTCTGGTTGAATCAAAGCTAATGTAAAACAGAAAATCTTCTGGCATGTCAGAGGGACAAGATGAAAATCTCATATCTGACACATAAATCATAGCATCGTGGTTAGCATGTTAGCAGGTACAAACAGCAATATGAGAGGTCCAAATCTTACACACGACAATGACTAAGCAGTTATTTAAAGACAAGAGCTGCTGAGTCACATTTCACTGTGGTGAGGAGAGCTTTTAAACATAAGGCCTATGCCGTCAGAGGCGACAGCCAAGGGTATATCCCTGAATCCTCCAACTCCCCAATCTTTGAATAGACACAATACAATAATATAAAAAGGTGTGAAATCTGGTGTGAAAACTTTGAACCAGCCCGGTATGGCATCAAGACAGGATGCATCCTGAGGTCATGACCTTTTATTTGCACTGGATTTAAGGTCAATGAGAGAAATAGTCAAAAATCAGAATTTTTGCGAATAAAGCACCACCTGGTGGGAAAACCAAAAATCCGATAATTGTGAAATTTGATACAGGTCATCCCCTTTGAGATCTAAACAAGTACACCACTTTGTTCAATACTATGATTGTCCCTGAAACTTATAGTCAGGTGTGACTTATATGGCAGCTTAGAGTCACATGCACCTAGTTTAAACAATATAATAAAAAAAGAAAAATGGCTGAACAGCCATGACGTAAAGAAGTCTGTGGAACTAAGGCCAAACACACAAGGCCAGGGTTAAACACAGAAAAATGGGATTTTAGTATATTTTACGATTGTTAACAGAGCACATAAAACATCTCCAGTGACAATGAATGCTGTGATCAATTATATGTTCTGCTATCTTGATGGAACAATATTATTCAGAACGGTAACTCCCAAAAAATGAACCAAGAGAAGATTCTGCAGAAGCAGGTTTAAAATAATGTCAGTGTGTGCCTTTGCTGTCCTGCAGGTCCAGATTGTGTAGACCATCATGGTTGTCTCTCCGCTGACATCCTTAAAGTCTTCAAATACAAAGTGCCTCATCCACTCACCTCCTGTGTACTTGGAGTCAATGAAGTCTTTGGTTATTGCCACAGCAAAAAAATCCTTCTGCGATTTCAGTTGCCTGAGGTTTGCCAGCTAATGTGCTGCTGAAATCTTTATTTTGTATTGTTCCACTTTTTCATTGTTTTAAGTATTAATTTGTCAAATGCATGCATTTATTGTCTTGTGCTTGATTTCTGTCAGGATACAGATGGTGTCTCTAGTCAACAGGTGGTTCAGCTGAAACCAGAACAGGAAGTGAAGGGTCACCCACTCGGCCCTGCGTCTCTTCTTTTGTCTCCTAACTATCTGTGGTTGGCTTCTGTAGGCCGAGATGGCCTACTGCGCATTAGACAAACTGCTGCTATGGAAAGAACTAATTTTCTTCTCTTCTTTTTTTATGTTTCATTTTCAATGATCTGTATTAAGATGCTGTTGCTACACCTGCAGGACCGGTATATGGAGTTGCGGTGCCATTCATCCCACCTCGGCGGAGTCCGGAGTGTGGCCTTTTCTACAGATGGTCACACAATTCTCACTGCTGGCTTCAAAGATGGCTCTCTATTGTGCACTAGTCTTAGGTAAAGCACTCAGTCATGCTTACTGTCAGGTTTAAACCAACACCTAACACCTAAGAATCTAAAAGGAAACACAGAGAAACGTGAGATAATTTTACTTGCAAGGAGAGTAAGTCAGAGACTGCTCAGTTACAATCCTCCAACCCACTCTGACCAGATCTCAGCCACTTCCAAGCATTTATTATTATTCATGCCACATCCCTAGTTACAAAGCGTTCTCAACTGCTAAGGGAGGAGGGGCGAGCATCAGTTGAGAACAGCAAAGTCATGTTGCACAATCATCAGAAAACAGCTGTAGGCGTCATTCCTCCTTATACGTAAGCACACCAAATATGTTGATTAACATATCTCACATGCATGAATCACACTTCCCTTTTATCTTAGAGGACAAGATATAATTACTATGCAGAAATAACATAATGTTTCTGCACTGCCCAGACATGGTTATACTTATAAGTAAAAAAGGATAATTTATCTACAGATTTATCCAACACTTACATGCTTATAGAGATCTATTATTGTTCAAACATTACAAAAACGTTACTGGAACATGTTAAGAAAGGAGAAATACTGTTTAATAATCACTAAACACTGCATTGTAATCTATGTACACTGCCATGCCACCATATGCAATGGAAAGTCGTCTCAAAAGCAGACCCCTAATTCCTGCTTTAGTAGAATAAAATATCAACTCAAAACGTTTATCAAAGGAACTTGGAGCTCTCTGTGAGTTTTTTTAATAGAGAATGAAAGGAAAACAAAGAAACTGACTAATGTATTTTTAATTTGTATTAAAAATCCAGAAAAGTACTAAAAAGGACCTATACATATGAACTGTCCATGTCTATTTTCCATGGCTCATTGCAGAATTAAAGGTGTGGATGCTGGAAAAAAGAATGAAGCTACTAACTATTTGAAAAACATTTACACTGCTGAAAATGCCGTCCTTGCTGGTTTGCCTACAAGGGGCCTGGACTCTACTGTTGAGAGTGAAAAAAGTGCTGAAAATGAGGTAAACAAAGAAAACATAAAACAGAAAAATCATTTGTTGTTTTCTGTTGTGTTGTAACTAAAATAAACATCTAACTGCATTTCAGCCACATAAAATCCTCTTGTTTCATTCAGAATACTTACATAAAACTTTTACAGTTTTTAATAATGAAGGTTGTGATCCACTTTCAGTCCTTTAGTTATTTACTTCTTTGACAAAGACAAGATGGTTTAACCACACAGTTAAAATGCCTTCAGCTTTAAAAAATGAATCAAAATTTG
>JBAMHX010000001.1:29972327-29985131 GCA_037177515.1 Pseudomugil tenellus
TAAATTGCTTCAACAGGTGTTCAGCGCGCAAAAAAGTCCTGACGTCACGTCCGCGAATATATCGCCTATCGCCATTTACTGGACTGGCGATTGAAAAAAATTTACATATCGCCCAACCCTACTTCATGCCTGCGTTCAGATAGATGCATATATATGTGTACTTCCTTCATAAAGCAGTACTGGGATACTTCGGGTGAATTCACTGAGAACATTTCGTTTTTATCACTTTTATATTGACTTATTGAAGCTTATTGAAGCTATTTACAGTCAGCGCTCCTCAGCAGCGGAGTTGCCATATCTCATGCCAAATGACAGCTTCTGCTGTTGACTCTTGTTTTGGGGTTCTTGTACCCCACATACCTGCTCAGCAGTACCAGTGATCTTAAACACTGCTACACCAGTCCCAGGACGCCATGTCTGACCGATGTAGCGTCTGTCACACAGAGAAATTTAAAGCTGCTGGACTAAACTAGACATCTCCAAAAAGATTACGCTTAGTGGTGAGTCCAGATTCTAGCTACAGAGGAAATGAGACTCCAGTGGCAGTCCCATATCTCCCAGTTTGGGACATAGCGTTGTCATTCAAGTTGACTCATCCTAACAGAGTGAGCTTCACCAGACACTTTCAGAACTAACTGAAGAGGATGAGATGGTCTGCCTGCAGTCCCAACCCCAACACAGCCATACTGGCTGACTGGTTGAGCAATGGGATGCCATCCCACAGCAGTGTGTGTCTAAGCTGGTGACCAGCATGAGGACGTCGTGTCAGGCTGCTGTGGATGTGTATGGTTCGTCAAAAGAAGGAGTGACCTTAGCATCTAGTTTCTTCAGACTTCCCTAAATAACACCAAACAATAGCAGAACCAGTTGTTTGGTACTGCTGGGCCAGTTCTTCATGGCTAGTTACACGTTGCTCCGTTTAAAAAAGTAAACAAACTGGTTTCAAACTGGAAAAGATTTATTAGCAAAAAGAAATTTCAAAAGAACAAAAATGTAAACACGACTGCATCTCCAAACTCCAATAAAACTGTATGAAACATAAAAACACGTTGGTATCTTTCAAAGATTGTCTTTCAGAACCAGCATCTCATGAATTTCCTAACCGGGCGGCAGCAGACCAGCACGGTGAGGGGATTTTGGCGGGAAAACTAGAACTTCCTCAATCGGACTCTTAAACAGATATAACCGATGTAGACTGACAACATGCTCCTGTCTAAACCAAGAATCTTTACCGTCTTCACCCTGTCGTCCCGTAGTCGCGCCGTATGACGATGGATCTACCAACAGAACTCATATCCAACTTCCTAGAACATCTCCATCTTCTATGTATGAACTAAGCTCTAAAACGCCACCAGAATACAGACATTTTTCTCCCTGCACACTTTTACAGAACAGAACTTCCTGTATGAAGAGATCTCACAGCTCAATTAAACTTATAAAAGACAAATAAAAAGATCCAAAGCTTCCGGCAGACTTTGGCTCATCGCGTTTACTTGCACAGAATGAGGATGACTAACTTTCTCTCAGTGTCTTTCAGTGAGAACGGCGACAGCAGGGGGTCTTTTCACCACCAGAAGGGACATTTTCAGCAACCAGGAACTGGTGTGTGAGGATATCAAAACTGCCTCTAGAAGCACTTTAAATGTGTGATTGTGTAATTTGTAGCTCAGCCAGACAAAACTCACTTTGTAGTCATGAAGGTTTCATCTCAGACGATGCCTTTTGCTGCCGTTGGTCATAATGTTTTTTATTACTTTTGTCTTGTCGTTGCCACATCTACACTTTTCAAATAAATGCTGCAGTAAGTAAAACTATCTAAAAGTACAAGCAACTAATATTTGTATTATGTTTAAGTTTATTAAAATCAAGGAAAATGGTTTGAATCCATTGATTTAAAAAAAAAAGCAATAGGACGTTATGAGTGCAAACATATACATGGGCATGAGTTAGCCTTGCAGCTAATTTACATCTAATTGTCCCTGATTCTTTCATACTAACTGGCAGATTTGACCTGGTGAATCTCTGGGCGCAAGACTGAAGCACGTTGAAACGCCGCCATTTACAAGTCGTTTAGCACAAAGTCAGGAAAATGTCATTTTATTGGTTTACTATAGCTGTAGGCTCAATAATGTGAGATCAGTAATGAACTGAGGATAAAAAAACAGACATTGTGGTTTATATCTGAATTAAAATGTTTAACGTTATCCTTTCAGTGTGATTCCTGCTTCCTGTATAAAATCAACTACACTATTCACAGATGACAACTATGGAGGACTCACGACAACCAGCTGCTAGTAATGTGTTGCTACCACAATTTGCCAAACTGTTTGTCAACCAGGAAGAACAGAAAAATGCTTCTCTACATCTACATTCTGGTACAAAACGTGTAACACGGAGATTTGATGCTAACAGTTTAGAAAAACAGGAAAGACAGAGTTGACATGGCAACACGTCAAATATTCTGTGTAGACAAAGGTATTAAAGATGTACCAGAATGTCGGATCCAGTTAAACCTCGTTTAAGCGAAAAGAGTTCAACAGAAGATGCGTCTAATAATCAGCCATCAACAGCAGCTTTGTCTGACGCAGATATGAAGAGCAAGCAGGAGACATCAGGTCAGGACGATCGCAAGAGCCGTGCTCTTCATCAGCGACGTAGGTATCGAACTATACGTACGTCTGTGGCCTTTATTTTACAGCCGGTAACTAATTCAGTCATATTCCATACATTATAATATATGAACTTGCTGTTAGCTAACAGTTAGCGGTTGCTAACTGGACGAGATTGTCTTTTAGCCTCGCTTCCTTTTTGCTTCTCGAGGTGTTTTTAATAAAATCTGGCTGTGCATCTTAGATCAACTCTGATCGTCCACTTTTGGCCCTGCTAATGGATCGTACAACCATATACTTTCTGGAAGACATTAAAGACATTTTTTCAGTCCTACTTCCTACAGAAGCGTTCAGCTGTAACAACAATGAAAAAATATTTGACCAGTTTCTCTTTTTAACCAAAATACATATCTGGTTTTAATGAGAATGTTTGTCTATATAACGAGATATTGATCATAGTTATCTCATTATAACATGGTAGGTTTAACCATAACATCGCTTCTCTGGAAACTTTTGATTCAGGTCCGGAGGGAACAGCGAGAAGATGAAGAGGTGTGCGTTTTCCACACTGAAAACTAGGGTTGAAACTAGGGTTAGGGTTACTCGTTATAGAGAGAAACCATCTCGTTAAATGAGATTAATATCTTTTTATATAAAGAAACTGTCACATTATAATGAGATATGTTTTTTGTTAAACTGAGAAACTGGTCCAATGTTTTTTAATGGTTATGACGGCCAAACGCTTCCGTAACTTCCTTATATCGTGTGATTTCATTTGCTGGTAGGTGACATTAATATGAAAAACTCATGTGGAATAAGTAAATCTGAATTTAGGGAATTTAAACCAACCTACAGTGAGCAAAGCACGTATAACTGAATGAGACTAACGAGTTGTTTACCCCAAGACAAAGATGGCGCCTTCGGTTGCCATGGCAAATATGTCATTGTGACGACATGGCGTCTAAGAGAATTCAGTATGTTCTCTCTTCCAGTGACCTGGGGTTGGGAAGTCCCCCTTTGTATATATGGGACGCCCAAGTCGGAACAACATCATCCGAATTGCGCAAACTCTTCGTGCCAATGCGGGAAGTGCGTAAACTATGTGCAACCTATGCGTGAACTCATCGTGCCAGTTCGTGTCAATGCGGGCACGCATTCGTGAACTTGTCGTTAATTATGCGTGAACTATGCGGGAGCCTCCCGGTTCGTGCCCCAAAATGCCACCACTAGCCACGACAAAATCATGGCCAAAAGTCGTGCAAGTGTCATCCTACCCTGTCGAGCGACTACGAGAAGCCGTGAGCACTAAAGGAACTGCATTATGGTACTGTAGGTGAGCTGAAGGCTCGGTGGGTGCTGACTGACGCACAGCGGTTGTAACATCAGGTGAGCTTCCCCGCAGACCATCAACACAAAATGCCATTCTGCACACCTGCCGTGTGTGTGTGTGTGTGTGAGGATTTGAAATTTGTGATTGTAAAAGCTTTCTGTCTTGGGTATAAAGAGAATCAACGTTGGTTTTCTGGAGAAACACAACTTCCTGCGATGGTGGCAGCAACATGATTCCTCCTTTATCCCATCGTGTCGGGTTGGTCGTAACACCTTCATTAATCTTCATAGAAGGTAGAGTCTCTTATTGACTGACGCTGTCCTTTTTTTTTTTTTTTTAATCCAACATGCTTTTACAGAGCAGATGGATGGATGTCCCTCGCTGGGGATGACCAACCAGGGCAGACTCCGCGCTGTCATGCTGAGGCTTGAATAATTATTAAGCAGCGCAGCATCGATTTGTGTCCATCTACAAGTTTATTGACACGGTGGTGGTGGTGGGGGGGTTGTGTCTGAAAGCAGGTGGAAAGTTACGGCGGGGGGGCGGCTGTCTCAGTGGGCTCAAATGTCAACTAATTAAATTTGACCTGCATGAAGATGAGATCGATTACATTCTGCTTCATGTGTTCTTCCTCTCTTTCTGTTCTCATTTAGATTCATGTGGATACGTCTAAATATCACCAGTTAATACTGTATCGCTCAGGATTAGCATGAAACGCTGTTAGCATGTTAGGCAGGACAACAGGCCTCTGCTCTCTATCTGACTTTATTAGAAGAGCAAATACCAGAGGCGCTACTACCAACACAGAAATGCTAAATGTCGATCAGCAGGCTCACCCTGACCTTACTGGGCGGCCCGCTGTAAGAGATTTAGGAGAACACGAGATATAAGGGAAGGTTTTAGCTACTGTGGACATCTTCAATCTCACTCAGACTGGTGTGCGAGGTCACCCTGCCGGTGTTTGCCAGCTATTCATGCGGGAGATGATCCCGCAGGCGGTACTGGCATTTCTCTTTTTATTAAAACAGCTATGTTTTTATATTTATTGCCAGAACAAACATTTTCAGGCAAACATGAAACAGACAATGTGTTCACAAAGGAAAAGCATGCAAGTCTCACATCCGAGTTATCGTTCACTATCAGAGAGTATATGACAACCACAAGGTCTGGGATGAACAATCTGCTCTGGTATTTGAAGAAAGTCTTCATTATTAAGTTAGAGTCACAGCAAATGTGGACTTTAAAGAAGCATTCTGACCTCTGGGAGAAATCCTCTAAATGTGGCATCCTGCGGAAAATGTCGTGCTGCGTCCGAGGATGCCCAATGTACACCCCTGCTTGCAGTTTGGGTGAAAGTACTCCTTTGTGATTGGTCAGTTTCCAGATTTATGGAAGCGAAACTGCAGCATGACCTATGCTGGAGTGGGAACATATTCCACTATATTTCCTATCAATATCACCATTTAACTTCTGTTCAGTGTTCATGCAGAAATATCTGCTGTATATTAGATGGAGGAATTAGTACCTGAGATGACATCAGGACAAGCTGCTCTTTATGTTAACGTGAGGATGCAAAGTTCAGATATGAACGGCTTCTGCAATCTGGGGTCAAAACACTGAAACTGGAAGGTTTAATGTTATTTACTCCACAGCTCCTCGTTTCTCCTTCTCTGTATTAAATTTATGTTTTATGCTATTCTGAATACTATTGGGAAGTAAAACATTAAAATGACTGGTGAGCAGTTTAAGTGGTAGAGAGAATGAATAAATTATTGTTAAAAGTACTACTACTCCATGTTCACTGTGTAGTAGGGTATCTGGTAGTATTTGTAGGGTTTATGAAGGTCAACAGGTTATCTGAGGTGTGAACTGGATACAACCCAGTAAAACCACTTTTATTGACCTGATCAGGACATTTCAGGAGTAAAACTGCTTTCTGGCTTTTTTGTCTCAGTATTTCAGACATTTCTGGATCCGCGCTGAGTTGTGGGGACGTGTAAAGTTTTGTGAAGCTGTGGCCGGGTTGAAACCTCCATCAGGCACCGTGTAAGATGAAAATAAACCACACTAACAATAAAATGTTAATATGTGATGTGGATTAGAAAACAATGATGCAGCGCTACCATCTATTGTTCTCTTCTCGTCCTCTAATAATGTGCTTTCCTTTGATGAATCAGGCATGGTGTGTGATGCGTTGCGCTAAGTGAAATGTTGATGTGAAGCGATTCACCAGGAGGAAAACAGAAACTGTGATGTGCTGCTGGGGAATGATGGCTCCAGGAATGTACATAATGAATCACTGCGTCACTAAAACCTACATAGTGATGCTTCTCATACACGCCAACTTGTAACTAAAAGAGCAAAGTTAAAGCTCTCAGTGAAGAAAAACATCCCTTCAAAACATCAAACCCAGAGAAAAAAACTCCCCAGGAGGTAAAAAATCTGTTTAATTCCACCATAAAACAAGAGCAAACTCTTGTAGTTCCCTGCAAATCAACAAGCAAACGGCCAGATAAGACCAGCGCAGGAAAAGCCACCTTCACACACACACTTAACACCTTTATCTGGATCAAAATGAGCCCTGGTGGGATTTTTATGTTAGCGTTGATCATCTGAACCCTCTGGAGAGATTCAGTAGTTTCAATAGCACAGCAAAGGCATCTAAATGTCTTCATTTCAAGCTTCATACCAGAGCATTTGGACTTTTTATGACATCTTTGCTGGTGAAAATACCGTCATACTGTTTAAAACCTCAAGTTACTCTGTCGAAGTGCGAGTCAGAGAAGTGGTCCTATCATCATCATCCTCCATCTGTCGGTGCGGGAGAAAGATATTCCAGTGTGGACGATGAAGAAGACTTCTCTCAGATAGACCTGCCATAAGTTTTATTGGAAGAAGATGTCAAAATAAAGCCCACAAAGTGAAGATGACATCATGTGTAAAACATATGGAGGCAGTGAGATGGCACTGCTTCCAGTGGTGACGGCTCATTAGGAATGAAGTGACAGATGTGGAGAGAATAATCCGTTACTGATCAGATGGAGTCAAATGCACCAAAGCCGACCGGACACCGTGTCACAGAAGGACAGATGTCCAAAACGATGCTGTGAAAGGAAACTGGGATTAAAGATAAAGAAGTGGGATGTTTTCAAATGGTTCGCAATCTGACTGACAAAACTCTGGAGAGAAAAAGACGCAAAGGAGGAAACAACGAGTCCCAGTTTCCAGATAGGAATTCCCCATAAAGGAATCTCCAGTTTTACATATGAACATTTTATATAAGATTAACAGGTAACTGAGCAAACGTGTGTTGTGGCCATTTCATATCTTAACTTAATTACCTTACTCTTAATTAATAACTGTCCGAAATGTCTGACGATCATCTTCCTAAACTAATGTCATTCTGACCTTAGTAAACCATTCCCATCATGGACAATGTTTAGATGAGACCTGGGTCTTTATCTTGTGTACAACAGACTCTAGACGATGATTTAAACGAAGGCGTCTCTAAGTGACGGGTCAGAATTATTTCGGACTTCTGTGTGACAACAGATCTCTGGAATGATTCTCCCGGGTTATAACTTTATATACTCTCTGTATGTCTTTATGTATTGTCTCACTTCATGTTTTAATGTTCAATGTATGTTCAACTTATTTTATTCTTCATTTATAAAATTATATTCTTCTCATTCTAAGAAACCGTCTCTTCGTCCTTGACAGGAAAAACGGTCATTTGATGTGTAATATAATGTAGCTGTCCTACAGGACCTGAACAACGAACACTTTTTCTCCAGTTATTTTCAGACTTAACTCTGAATATTTAGATTAAAACAGATTAACGACGAGTCCGAGAGAGCCTTTGAGTGAGGATGAAATCATGCTGCCTGCCTACATAGTTGGAGCTTTGCTTTGTGTACAGCTGATAATACATTTAATCATTTGAATTAAATTATAAGAGAGAATGTTGGATCTCACACGAGGTATTTTGTGCTGAACTGAAATGATAAAAGTTTCTGTACTAATACGACACTGAAAAGCAGTCAAACCACACAGCTTCATACATCAGCAAAGTAGAGTTTCAATAAAATAATTCTAAAGGTTTTTAATAAAGCTGAAGATATTATAAAGATTAATATTTGATATTAATCTGGAAGAGATGCAAGTGAAAGACAACTTTTTAATAGGTGTTGAAGCCAGAAAGCGCAGGTTATCTTATTGTTCGTGTACTTTTACACACTTCGGTGTGATAAACGCCTGCTGCATTTCATCAACGTTTCCTTTTGCTTGCTCTGAATTTAAACGTTTGCTCTTTGTCCATTTGTTCTGTTTATTTCTCTGATCATCATCCCAAAGCTCTGCATAACACTCACCCCCCTGCCACACACACACACAAACACACACACACACTGGCTGCTTCCACAGCACCAATTCAAATAAAGCTGATACACACTCCCACATTTCCCTAAAAATGGCCAATTGCACCTGTTTTGTGTGTAACATTGCACACGTGCAATCCTGCGTGCACACACTCTCGCACATTAATCGCACATGCTTTCACAGCAGATGGTTTGGAGACGATGCCAGCGACATACAGCCCCGCTCAGAGCAGGAAACGACATCACTGCTGTGTGTTTGGAAAAAAAAACAGCCACGAACAAATGAGCAAGTCGTTTTTTTTGCGAGGCTTATTGCTAAACATCGTGTGTGTGTCCTTGACCAGGTGATAAAGAGGTACATGCGGTTGTGACATAACCGTGTGTGTGAGAGTGTTGCTGAACACAACCAGGCCGGAAGGAGATGAACCACCAAACGCATGAGAAAACACGCATGGACTCCCTGGAGGGCATATTTAAGTTGAATTACAGTTGAACGCCTTTCCAGGTTGTGTCCCGCAGATGTAGATGGATAGAGGAAGAGTTTGTGTCTTGGTGGGAGGCTAGAGGACTACAGGACAACAGGACAGGGACACTGAGACCCATCTGCTCTCTCTTATCGTCTCTCACATCCACACTATGAAGCAGTACGTAACCATGGTGAGGTGAGGCTACTACACCCTCCATCATGTGTGCTCTGACCTTCTCCTTCCAGTGGAGGATGCCGATAATGACGAGGATGAAGATGCAGACTCCGATCAGCGCGATGGCTGTCAGCAGGACGCTGTTACTGGGAGTGAGATACAACTTTGCGCTCCAACTGTAGACAGGAAGGAAAGCAGAGGACGTGAGGATCACTCGCATGCTGTCGGATAGGAAACCAAAACCTGCCACGTTAACAGAAACAACTACATAATGAATGAAATTCTCCGTTTTTATTTTTTATTTCCTGTTTTCCACCAATGCATTTACAGAATTTCAACCAATTTGGTGCATTTTGTCATGAGAATAACGCCAAGACAGTAAAAACTTGCAATAAAATGTCAAACCTGTCATCACTGCTGTAATATTTAAGTAATACGCATCATGAATGAATCATTTAGCAAGATGGAAACGTAATGCAAAACAAGCCACGGAAAACTGGTAAAACTGAACTATTTTGTTTGCATGTACATCTTTGCAACTTAGTTTTCTTAATTTAGGGGACTTTTTATATATTTATTCATGTTTAGACAGATGTGAAAAAGAAAGAGAAGAGGAATGAAAGATAGCGGGATGGAAAAGACATACAGGTTGTTCATGACCAAAAAAGAGAAAAACATTATAAACTCTTGCAGGAGTCAAAGAAAATGTCTGGAAAAAAGGCCAAAGACGGATACAATGAAATAAAATGGAATAACAGTGTTGCGGTCGGGAGAGTAGTTAGCAATAAAATCAGTTTTTTACGATGCGTCACACTAAACATTTTGCATAACTGCAGCAAAAAGAAGCAAAAAAACCTAAACTTTGCAGAAGAATATTAAAAAGGATATTGGAAGTAGCTTCTTTGATCAGATGTACCCAAAACAAATGAACTCAGCTCAGTTTCAGATAGTTTTGCATCAAATCTGATCAATAACAGCACAGTGCAGAGCTGTGACTGTACAGGGTCAGCGTGGGACTGTGTGATGCAGCCGAAACATGATATTTATACACAACATGAAAACGTTGTGCATAATCCAAAAGCTGGATGGCAAAATGAAGACCTTTCCAGTAATAAACAACAATATATAACTAAAACTAGAATAATAAGATCTAAGATTTAGTTATGATCAGTTACATAAGGCTGGGTCTGGATCATCAGCATCATTTCATCTGAAACAAACATTTCTCATGATTATTGATTCAGAAAAATATTAAAGAGACACAATAGTAGATTTTCTGTGTGATGCGCCTCCTACTGATGGCTAATTCTGCATCCATCTGGCATCCTACCTCTCCTCTGTCCTCGGTTCAGACAGTAAAAGAGTCTCGTCTTATCTCGCGCTCCGTTTGTTTCTCTTCCTGCTAATGTCATCCATCATTTCTGTGCTGAATCAGCTACAGTCCGGGTTAAAAATGGCCACTGTGTTTAGATCTGTTTGCTAGCATGTGATCCATTTTCAAAGTGAAAGTCAGCTGCAACAACGCACGGGGTCCTGGAAGCGAGAGTCGTGAATTTTGGCGTCTCAGCAGGAAACAGAAATGTCTGAATCGAAACAACAGCATATCTGATGCTTTTTGCTGGAATAGGGTAGCACATGTAAATGTCACCTTATAAACAAATAGATAAATAGAAGCAAAGGTGTACATGTGAGGAAATAATTAACTGGTTATTACAACTGGAGTGAATGTAAAGGAGTTGAATTAATATTAAGAAAATGCGAACCTTCTGCGCGAACCTTTTTCCCTCTACTTTCTATAATCATTTGACAAATGCGTTTATCCAAAGCGACAAACATCTGAGAAGTGATCATTTAACCCAACATGCATGTTTGTGGATGGTGGGAACCCACGCTAACACGGGAGAACATGCAAACTCCACACATAAAGGCCACTGTTCAAACTGAGGCTCAAACCAACAACCTTCTTGCTGTTAGCTTGCAGCGCTAACCACACCGTGCAGCCCAACAGAGGATGCTCTAATCAATACAGAACAAATAAAGAGCAAAACTTGTAACCAAATCACAGGTTTTATCAATAAATCGCCTTCATATAGTCACATCTGGTGGGTTTTCTGACTGTAGCTGTTTGTAAAGAGTTTCCAACCTGTGAGAGGCTTTTAAAAACGATTTTTTATGATCAACGTGGAAGCGTTAATGCAGAAACGTTCTGTTAAAAAAAACAAGTCATTACATGTCATTTGCCCTGAATGTTAGAATAAGATTGTTTGCAGTTAGTGCATCAGCGTCAATAAAACCCATTTAAATCCCTTTTTGTGATTAAATTATACTAATATGCATCTCCTGACTTTTTTTTAAAATTTGTTTAGCATTTAGCTCCTACTGTGGTGATTTATTCACAATAATTATAACAAGAATAAACTAAATCGGAAGAGATGTGATCACAGTTAGCAGAAATAGTCTGGAGATATTTGACATTATCGTGGTATTACACAGGACTCTATTTGCTTTTCTTCTACCCTATAAATCTAAATTTTCTTATCTTTATGTCTCTGTGTGACTGTGCTGGCGACATCCACATATGAAGGAGGATAGTGTGTGTGTTTGTGTGAGAGGAACAGCCATCTGGAGCCCCTCATGGGGCTTGAGCTACATGCGAACAACACCATAATAACATGAACACACATGCTGTGATGTGAAGTGTTTGGGAGTCACTGGGTATTGTTTTGTACAGATACACTGTCTGCATCCAACTCAAGTAACATCAACTGGAAATTGCCATTAAATGGGATCAGATGAGGCGTTGAACCGTGTCCATGGCAACAAGCATCAATAGGGTCTCCTGGTAAATTCATGAAAAACAATGGAAAATGTTCTTTATGACATGTTTAAATTGATATCCGCTGGTATGTGTGTGTGTTTTTACCTCCGCGGCTTATCATGCGGGAAAGGTATGACGATGAGCTGAGAGTTGGGAATGATGGCCGTCCACTCCTGCTTCCGTACGTCCTGAGGAGGCAAGAAAACGCATTATGTTGACATGTGCATGGAGATTAATGGATAGAAAACACAGTAACAGATGTCCATAGGACACACACACACATTTTAAATATAGAGACACAGGCATGGGTCTCATGCTTTACTATACCGCGGGCTAATTCAAGGTGTTAGACAACCTGCTTCATGGCTGTTCTGAGAAACAGAATGTTTCCATGTCTGCTTAAATATTTCTGCAGCGACTTGTGAATCCAACCAGAAGCAGATGTAATGAGTCGATCCTTTGTTTTCATGAAATAAATATAGCATTCCGCCTGTTTTAGCTAAACTGATCCCATCTGCACATAAGCCTGCTGATCTGAACACATCTTAAGAAACTGGCTTGAGGTGAGGAACAAAAACAGCTGGAACACATCAGCTTAGGCAGGCAAATGAGACAAAAACACTCAGGATGTTTACATCTGACAGCACATCAGTTTATGTGAAGCATTTATCTTTTTCTCTGTGTTTTATTGGATACAGAAACATGGTTATTTTCTATGCAGCAGTGAGAATAGATGAAACCTCACGCAGTTGCTTATACTGGAGGAGGAGTATGACTCACTTAGTGACTGCCACTTTTAAGCTTTAACAAACCCAAACAGATATAACTAAAGCTGGAATGGTCATTTAGAGCAGCGGAGTTGACTTCCCCTCAGTCTTTTGTTTTGATTGACAGGTCCCTTTCTTCCAATCTTGTGTAAACACAAAGAAACAATGAAAACATCAACATTTACAACCCACTCTATCTATCTATCTATCTATCTATCTATCTATCTATCTATCTATCTATCTATCTATCTATCTATCTATCT
>JBAMHX010000001.1:29986877-30003613 GCA_037177515.1 Pseudomugil tenellus
TCTATCTATCTATCTATCTATCTATCTATCTATCTATCTATCTATCTATCTATCTATCTATCTATATATATATATATGTGTATATGTGTGCTTTTAATGCTTTTAATACCAACTTCCTCAAGTTGGTATTAAAAGCATTTTGATTCTTTAGTAAGTGTGGGAAGTGAGTCTCGTGAACAGTCACATTTTCAGCTTGGGAAAACTGACGGGAAAAGCTGCTGAACACCAACAGGCAGCAACAGAAAAGTGAATTTTCGTTTATCGTCTAAAATAACCAGAAAATTCTCTGCACTGAAAACAAATAGCTATAATTAATGTCATTACACTTTTTTTTGCTTGTTGTATAGCTCACTGCTTGCTAAAGGTCTAAAAGACAGTTCATATTTGGAGTTTTGAGATTAAACCGGGGTTTATTTGAGAAAGAGCTGATCATCCGCAGATTATGCTGGGCAAGCAGCGTGCATGCAGTGATGCACAGCAGAACAGAGACTATTTGGTGGAGACAAAGTAAACAAGACACTGTGTTAAAAATTAGTGCAAGTAGGCACACACTCATTACTTTGTTAAAGCACATTTTAATTGTATTAGTCTTCTTCAGTCGGCGTTTATTAGGATCTAATGCAATATTTCCCACAGTTCCTTGCAAACTGACTCTATAGCAGTCAGATTGTGAGGATATCTTTCCTGCACAACCCTCTTAAAGTCCACAGGTTGCTTTTTTAGGGCTTGGGGTTTTAGTAGAGCCATTCCAAAACTTCCACTTCAAGTTGGCTTTTTATTGATCTGGATAACTGGGATCAGTGGTGTAGTGGTCCCTTATAAACTGGGTATACTCTCTAATTTTCATCCTTTGTATAAAACAGTTTAAACTGGGTCGTAATTGGTTAGTTATAGCAGGAGGAAAATGTAGTGATGGGGGGGGGGGGTAGCATCAGTAACATTAGCTGAGCTGCTAGTTGACACATTTGCTTTTATCGAACCTCATTTTAATTATCATTGCTCACCTGCATCATGCATATTATACTTTGAAATAAACATCTAAACGTACAGATGTCGGCTAGCAACGTTTTCCTCGGTAACCATCAGATATTTCCAAACATTTGCGTACAGAGTTGTGTTTCACATCATCCGGCGCTGACACCAGACATGAGACTGACAGACAGTATTTACTTTCTTGCTTTCTTGTCTGCCCAGCATCCTCATCAGGGTTTGTTTACTTTCTTATTGCCATATTTTTCTGAGGCTGCTTTAATGAAACACCTTTTCAGGCATCTAAGATGAGGCCTCAGCATCACTGTGCGGGGATTAACGGTTCAAATGTTACGGAGGAGAAGCATCATACGAGCAGTTTCCAGACCATAATAATCCTCGCAGCAGGGAGAAATGAACAATTCCAACAGGATGTTTGGCAGAATGTGGAAGTGCTGCTGCTCTTTCATTGTGACTCTGCGTTCTTTATTAATTGAGAGGAACTACATCTTGGAGCTATTTTCAATCAGCGTGCGGCAGCCGCTCTGCTTCTTTTACGTAACGAGCACATTCTTGCCGCCAGCCATTGTCGCTTAGCTCTTGGAAAGCGCTGTTATTCGTGTGGCAACTGGCGGGGGAGCATCGTTGGAGGCGAGTCAGCCTTCACGACCGCTGCCTGGGAGCAGATCTGATCTGGCTGTTTGGAAGAGAAAAGTGTTTCCAAGTCTTCAGAGAGAAAGAGGAATACTCTGGTTCAAAGCCAGGGAAACTGGCACACTATGAGAGAACGACAGAGACAAACACAGAGATGGAGGGCGAGAGTGACAAGTAGGGGACTGATTAGTGAAGTAAAGCACTTTGAGCAGCAAAGAGAATCCCCTGGGTGGAGGATAAGTGAACAGGAGGAGAGAGACTCACTGTAAAGACTGGGAGGGGGGAATAAAACGAGGAATGCTTGGACGAAAAATGGAAGAGATCCAAACAGAAATTACAAAACCTTTTATTCTGTCACACAGCAGGTGGAAAGCCATTTTAGAAGAGGGCACAGTGGGGGAAGACAGCGAGATAACAGGACAGAAGCGTTAAAAAAACAAGAAAATGGGAAATAACTGGCAAACGAACTAAACCTGCTAGTTGAGCAGGGTGGAGGAGGGGTCAGAATTTATAAACTCTGTTTTCTTCAAGTTCCTCCTTATTAGAAGCACTGTTGATATAGCAAAGTCGCTCCCCTCTGCGGTCCCTCTGGGTAAAAGAAAACAGTCTATTCGGCATAATGGGCTACATCTTTAGACATTCATTAATTCACTTTGTAGAAGGAATGGGCAAAGAAAACTAGGAAAAAAAATGAAACGGAGATATATGGAAAGAAACATTCGGAAAAGAGACAACAAAGCAGCTTGTTTGAGATGAGTGTTCTCGCTACGCTGCAGCTTCAGAGTTACGGGCCTGGCCATCTGCAATTCTAATCAGCTGCTTGACGAAGACCTTGGTACCTCACGGGAGGGGAGAAAAAGGGCTCCGTGGTGCCTAATATTCAGAGTGACAAGTGCACCGTTAGAGAAAACAGAGACGAGTGCGGGGATAGTGAGAGAGCCCAAATGAAGAGAGATGACATTTAAGGGAGTGGAGTGTAGAAATGTGGGCGATGAATAGATTACATCTACAAGAATAAATTATTTACCACATTAGTATAGCATTAGCTTGTTGAATGACATGGATTAATCATCTGCTGGATCCGGAGAGTCGTACGTGTGTGTGTGTGTGTGTGCGTGTGTGATGTCTTTGCTTTTATTTCTGGCTGGGAACTCTGTGCACCTTCATCAAATTCCCAGGAAATGCCATGAATCATGCCATGCATGGAAAGAACACTGTGATTTCTGTCTTCCATAAAACATCTGAACCATGTTTCAATTCATAAACCCCCACCGATATTTTCCCAGTCACGGTTTTGGCCTGGAAAAAACACTTCTCACTGTGATTTCACCTGTACAACTCACCAGTAGTGAGATGTTTACTGGTTTACTTCTTCAGAAGCGACTGTTTTATGCTGTTTATACCAATAAGTTCAAAAGTTAGCAAAAACAAGTTTAAATAATTAAATAAATACACTAATAAGCAAAGATTTCATCTTTTAACTGGAGAGAATGATGGACTGATTGGTGCAGAGAATTTGTTTTTTTGCTAATGTGCATAAATGATTATTTATCTTTTTTAAAAAAGCTCAAAGTGTTTCACTTTTGTGCTGCTTTCATTAGTAAACATTTTAGTAAAACGTGAATAATATTTCCTTGCATGAACATCTGCTCGGAAAAAAGTTAGAAAAAAAATGCCAATCGAGTATTTAATTAATGTTCAGGATTATGAAGTGTGTCTGTTTTTGTTCTGCATTACTAATTTGATGAATAAATGAGTGGAAGGAAAGCCCTTTTTCCAAATCTCCACTAAAGACGTGTTACATTCAGCTCATTAAAAAAGTAAAAGCAAAGAAAAAATCATTTTGGTCTCGGCTCATGACTTTCAAATGAGTTTTCCCCGTGCATTATTCCATCACTTGATCTTTTTCTTGGGAGGTTTTCCAGCTCTTAACGTCATGAACTTGCGTCCATTTTTAAGTTTAAGTAAACTTTAAAAGGACATGACTTTACAGGGGTGACTTAATTTTTAATTTAACCACCATTTCTCTTTTGCATATCATTTCTTTTGCACTCAGGAGATGGAAAATGGTTTTTACTTTGGCTGTTTAGTGTCCTTTTTTTTCTCGAACTGCTTCACAACAAACCTCTGCAACAACCTCTCCCCTACAGGCTTCTTTGTCCGTGCAACCTTCAGGCATTCCTGCAGAAACCCTGTGAAGTTATGTCTCCTCACATATCTGCTCACCTCGTCTCCAGACTCGCGGGGGATGCCAACAAAAAGGTGATCCAAGAAGTTAGCGCTGCGTCCGAGACCCAGAACCGTGTAGGGCAGCTGGAGGGAGAAATGAGCTGATTGGCTCAACTGACCAGCTGTGAGAGGGCAGAGACAGAAAAATAGCAACCATGTTAGGAAATCTGCTGCTGGAAGGATTGCCCTTAAAAGCGGTAAAGAAACTAATAACGTGATAATCAGCATGCCTTGTCTTTAATGATGCTGACATTAAGATTATGCGGAAGCTTAGTTTAATGGCCTGCATGATGCTCACATCATAACAAACAGAAGCCAAAAAAAAAACTAAACAGAGCTTAAAACCACCTGGCGGCTCTCTGAGGCTCTTCATCATCAGCAAAACAATAAAAATGGAGTGAATTATGGAAATCTGCCTTCTTGGGATTGCACATTAATTCACTCTGAAAACGGTACAGAAAGATGTGGTAGACATGGCAGAACGAATGATGCTGCCTCAAGTACAACTCATAAAATATTCATTTCAACTTCTCACCATGCTGACATCGAACCCTGGTCATTCTTTGGTACTTTTATTCCTATTCACTGACAATTGTTTTTAAAAACAAATCTAATTATGTTGCACATTTTTTAAAGCAGCATGTAAGAGAACACATCCTGTGGTTATACAAAATATCTGTTTAAAAAGGGTCAAATTATTTGAATTGAGTACATACAAGGTCTAAGGACATGCTGAAACTCCTGAAATTGTGTTAAGACTGATCAACAAACAGCTGGAAGGATAGTGGTGAATCATCATCTTCTAGGAAGAAATAAAGTCAGAAAAATATCATGAATGATGGTGATTAGGGATCACTTAAACATATGATTGAAAGAAAATTATTAAAAAAAAAAACAACAGCAGGCTTCAGGGCTATGTTTAATAGTGAAAGTAGAAACATTTATACACAAACAACGTGAAAGCAAACAGAGCGTTTGGAACTAAAAAGCTGGGAAGCCTGAAGAAATTCACTAATCAGTGAGGCTAACCAGAAGAAAAGGTTTTAATATGCAGCAGATTTTGAGAATTGACTCTAGAGTAGGGATGGGAAATATATTGCCATTTTAAAATGTATCAAGACTTTTTCACAAGCAAAAAAAAAAAAAAGATATTTATTTCAAGATGTGTTTTAATTTATTTATTTATGTAATGTTTATTTTAGGTTATTTTCTTTTTGCACACCTGGTCATTAAATATTTTTTTTATCTATTTTGTTTGAGGAGCATTTCATTATTAAATATAAAGTTACCTTCATTTCAGTCAACTGTTTTTATGCAAATGTGCTGTTGATCTTTCAATTCAATTCATGTTTATTTGAATTGAACCATTTTATGACAACGCCGTCTCAAGGTGCTTCACAGAGATCGGCCAATAAAAATAGCCTTATATAGGGAACCAGCTAGATTGTATCAAATCTGAACTTCGATCCAATCTCCCATTCTGAGCAAGCATACGGCGACAGTGGGAAGGAAAACTCCCTTTTAACAGGAAGGCAGAACCTCCAGCAGAACCCGGCCCAGGGAGGGCAGGCATCTGGGGTCGGAGAGGACAGGAAAGACAGATTACTCTATCAACGAATTCATCAACCTGAGTTGGAGGAGAGCTCGGATGGATCTTCTGTTATATCAACACATGGTGTTGTAGGAAATACTGATGAAATGGATTTCTTAAATTTGGTAATAACACTATCTGCCAAACTTTGGCTATAATGATTTTTTTTCCCCGCTATTTTGTAGTTGAGTAAATTAAATTCAAAGGTTATTAAGATATGATCAGACAGAACAGGGTTATAAGGAAAAACTCTTAGTTCTTAATAAAAAAACCTTAATAAAAGTATGACTTGATGTTGTTAATTAGAACTATCTTTTGATTACTTAACACAAATAATTATATCGAGTTATAATATATTGTGATTTAGGTAAAGAATATTTTGAATAATATCATCCGTCCTTACTGTGGAGCAAAGAAAGATGGTGTGAGGAATCCAGATTTATCTGTTACAGAGTGATGGAAGCATCAAGCTGCTGTGGTGTCCATTGCCAGATGTAGGCAAAGATCTGGCGTTGCTTCAGTTGGTTAGTTCTAAGTTCAGCAACATTATGAGCCAAAAAAACGGGGTCAGTTGACTATCTGGATATAGTGGATGACCACGTTATCAGTTTACTCTGATATAGGCAATGTCCATCAATACCAGGCTTCACAGGACCCGGATTGGAAAAGACTGGTTCAGGGAGCATGAGACATGATTTGCACACATGGATTGTCCACCACAGAGTCCAGACCTGAACCCCACTGGAAATCTTTGGGATGTGCTGAAGAAGAATTTCCACAGTGGTCAGACTCTGCCAACATCTATACAAGATCTTGGTGAAAAGTAAGCAGCTCTGAATGGAAACATACGAGACTTTGTAAAAGCTTATTGAAACAATGCCACAGCGAATGCTTGCAAAGTGAGATGCGGTCCAGGCGTTGAGGTTTGATGTACAGTGTAAATCCTTATTTTATAAAATCCACCCAGGAGCGTCACAAATTCCTGTCATTGCTTTCTGTTTAAATAACCAACACAATCCATGTTTGCTCTACATGCTTGTTTTCCCCAAGGCAGAGAATTTAGTTTCACGTTTTGGGTTAAACTCTAAATGGTGCAGATCAACCCTGATAAGAGCCAATCTGCAAAAGTAAACATAAAGAGGAGGATGAGAACTAAATGCACAACAAGAGCGATGAAACTGTAGGGACCGCAGCGTGAGACCTTGTGTTTTGATGTGAAGAGGCGTCATAAAAAATACAGATCAGATCGAAACACCTGGGGCCAGTGCAACACATCTCCTTGCTGCACACCCAATTCTGTAATCTGCCTCTCTTAGACACTATTCACATCCAGCCCTCAGTATTTAGGTTCCCTCTTTCAGCCCATCTTTTCATCTCTCCCCCTGATACATCACTGATTTGGCCTTTTACTTTTCCTTCTTTTCGGTTTCTCTCTCGCTCCACTTCAGCTGCTGTATCTCGCCCACGCCACCCAACTCTGCCAAGTGCAGCTGACATAAATCAACCTCTATGTGGTAAACAAAGAGAGGGAAGGATGGAAGAGGGGGAAGAGAGAGAGAGAAACAGAAAGAAAGAGAGAGAGGGAGAGAGAGAGGAAGCCTCAAGGCAGCCAGTGATCAGAATTAATGTGGATGGACTGCGTATTGCAGACCAAGAGGAGCCCAACAGCTTTGTTTTTTAGATTCTCTAATCTACGCGTACCATAAGCTCAATCCAGCCATCTTTTTATCATCTGAACTGAGGGTGTGTCAGTCCATCTCACAGGTTGACATATTTCTTCTTAAAGGCTCTTCCTTGCTGCACATAAACAAAGGTGCCAATTCATTCTGGAAACATGTTTAACTACAAATTCAATGGGTGGAAGTGAGTAATTAACCATTAGTGGCCATTAAATGGGGACTTTAATGAATCCTTGATCCCCTAATGGACATGCTTTAGCTACATCAACCATCAGAGTTCAAGGTGCAGCATCAACTTTTGCCACCTGCCATGACAGATACCCTTTCATCAGACATTTCTTTTTACAGCGATGCTTTAGTGCAGCTTTTCAGCGCTGGGTTTCCTCAAGCCGTTTTAATCGCACCGAGCACATCATGAGAGAGACAGGCCATTTTCAGGAAGACGTGGGCTCACGCTGACCCGTTCAGGCTGCTGCAGAGCACTGACTTCTAATAGAGATTGAAGTTAAAAGCTACAGTATCTGACTTTTGTGTTTGTGGGAAGGAGGACTGTAACAGATCAGTAGGGAGGAAAGCTGTATTTTGCTCTACTGAATGGTTTTTAATCATAACCTAATAATGTTAGCTCAATAAAGCGGATGCAAGATGACAGAAAGGAGTGATATGAAAACAGATTCCTGCGCCAACTTGGAAAAGAAATGCACAACCGATGAATTGATTGCTACAAAAGCATTTATTGCCTTGAAATGTTGAAAACATTTATGATGATGGAGTGTGGGAGAGCATGCAACAACACACACAGCATGCAGCAACACACAGCAAAGGTGGGAAACACAACATGTACTGAAGGGCAGTCTGCAGTTTTTAATCAGTTTATCAAGTTTATATCCTCAACTGAGACAGCTCAACTTAAAGTTCCAAAGTCTAGTATTTAGAATGATTTACCATCAGATTTATATACATTTTATTTGTATCATTAAACTGATTGAAAGTAAACATTTGTGATCTACATGCTATAAAGCAGGTATTTGGTTTGGTTGTTTTGGAAAGAAGGTTTAACTAAGCTACATTTACAAAGTCCAAACCCCTTGTCTCAGAATCCCCTCTGCCTCCAAAGCAACAAGTAACAAGTAATGCTTGAATGCTTGTTTATTAGCATTAATTTATTGGTTGGAAAAAACGTGCGAAGGGGATTTGAAGTAATATAGTAAAAAAAGTGCACCTAGTAAACATCTCCAACATTACCTTTTAATGAACTTTGAAAGAAAACAAGGAAGGTGTTTCGTTTAGTTAAAATTAATTACATGTGCCAGAATCACACACCTGAATTACTTTAGATTAACACCGGAGACACAAACACAGAAAACACAGACATAACCTAATGTACTATGTCTAGTGCTTCAAAGGACCACAAACACCTAACATGCACTATTAAAGAAACACAAAACTATAGCTATGGATCTATGGAGGCTCTCTAGATGCAGGGAAGAGAATTTGAAGAGACTGAACCTGTGCACAAAGGTTGGTTTCATGGTTTTTGAGGCACTGTTTCATCCTGTCAGGTGGCAAGAGGTGGATAGGTTGAAGTCGCCACTCAGCAGGGTGGAGTGGATGGATGCGTGGATGTGTTTGTGTGTCTGAACGCAGGGAGGTGGGGATCAAGCAGGGTTACGTTGCAGGCAGGGAGTCTGGCTTAGTGTCTGCTCAGTGCTGTGTGAGTGTGTGTTCGAGTAGACTGGCTAACAAACACAGCGACGGCTGGAGCACGGCCATTTCACAACATGGGAAGGTTGGCACAGGGTTTTATGCAGAGCAGTCTATCTACATGTTTTGTGTGTATTAGTGTGTATGCCAGGGACATTGTGTTTGTGTGTTTTTGTCCTATATCCCCAAAGCAGAGCCAAACAGAGGCCTTGGCAGGGACATAGACACATGACTGACAGCTTACAATTCATTTCTTAGAAGACAAAGCAGCTTCAGACTAGCCAAGGGGTTTACAACTCTGACACACATTCATTTACTTGTGTAGGCAGCATGATGTCCACTGTATTCAATAAGTTAGTCACACCCGTAGAGCCACATGTGGACTGACATATGCTCTCACTTTATGTTAAGACTTACAGTCCAATCAGCCAAGAGTGAGTAAACTTAAAAAAAAAAACCTTTCCCAAACTTTATTGTGTTACACAGACCAAAAACAGATTTAAATGAACCATGCTCACAGCTCTCATTCAAATATAACTATAAATGCAAGTCGAATTACTGTATTTTCATGCCCATAAGGTGCACTTAAAAGTCTTAAATTTTCTCCAAAATGTACGGAGCGCCTTATGGCGCGTTGCACCTAATGTGTACGTGACTTCGGCGAAGCAGATGTTCACCTACCAAAATAGCTACGTAGGAGAGGACAACGTTAGAAAAGGAGGAAGTGTGGCCACTGTAAAACCAAGTAAAGGACATCAACACAGACCAACAGCTTAATAGAAGGAAGAAATGGACTATAAAGACATATAAAAAATTAGTCTGAGCAGCGGACTCTTATTTTGGACCTCTGCCAGAAAACACAGACTTCTTGGCAGCAATCCAATGTAAACAATGAGCATCAGGAGGCAGACGGACCGTCTGGAACCAACGGTGCATCGACAAGCTACTGGTAATCAACAAGTTACATAAAGTTTAAAAAGATACATGGACCAGACAAGGAAGCGGGGACTCAGCAGCAATGAGCGACCCAGAAGAAACTCACATTTTTTTACATCCTGAATTCTGATTGCGGTAAACGGAGCTAAACAATCAGCGCCATGAACTCTGTTGAGTCTATGGTGGAAGATACTGTGCGGATAAGTATCTGCACAGTATACTGTGACGTTAGATATTAAGCGGTCAAACATGCGTGTTTTACTGGTATGTTTCAACGTGTATGTGTGTGTTGAATACAGAAAAAGCACCCTTAAATGAAACTGCGCACTATAACCCAGTGCGCCCTATGGCTGTGAAAATATGATAGATGCTGGAATAAACACATGATACAATTAATACTTTGTTTTAATATAGTGTTGAAAAGAATATTAAATAAAAGAAAAGTTATAATCACTACTATCAACCGGATGAAATATCTGCCCCTGAAATTCAGTGATGGATTGACGATCTGAAATTTCAACATAATGGAAGACTTGCCCGCTGAGTTGCAGCTACAGCTTGTTTTATTCAGAAGATGGGATCCAGTTACTTAATCTCTTAACTAATTTCATAATCGTTAATTTATTTTTATTAGTGCAGTTTGTCCCCTCATTTACACAGCTCAGTTCTACATGAAACAAGTACTGTATAATCATGTGTGAGAAAAGGTATTAAGTTATTATGTAAGGATGGAAATTTGTATTTCACCAACGCATATCTGAATAGCAAATCTAACACAAGAGTTCTCTTAACATTATTATTGTAACCCCATTTGATTAGACAGATATATATGTTATAATTCAACTCCCACACTCAAGGTTAGGGTGTTGTGTTACATAATTGCCTGTCATTATTCTAAGATGTCCATCAAGTCAGCATGAAAAACACATCGTGTGACCGCACAGAATCACACCTCACTGGCAAAAAACCAGATTCTTTTATGTTTGACAAAAAGTAGGATGAAGCTAACGCTTGGGGTAATCCTAACTCTAACTTATTATTCCACCGATTCATTCATTACAATACATACACACACAAATATATCCATATATATATAAATATATGTATATAAACAATCTATACCGATTTTATATGTAACCACTCAGTTTTTCATATATACATAATTATACAGTGATCTGTAATTACCTTCACCTATCCACAGGTATTGCTTATTATATCACAGTCTATTTGCAATTTCAAATATTCATTGTACAATACAATTGTCACACCAGTATCCAAATATGCATACTCTGTCAAAATGTAACATATTTAACACCTTACTTCAGCCATATACTGTTTTTTTTCCTGTTTCTTCCTCCAGCTTCTGAGCGAGGCAGACACTTTTTTCTTCCCTCCCATCCCTGTGATCCTTTGCACTGTCTGTCTGTGTGTCTCTATTGATAAAATCATGTTGGATCTGGTCAGCTGGTCAAACAACGAAATTGACCAAAACTTTTTCACCCAGAGACAGCGAATGGCGACCCCGCATATCAGAGGGAGACACCTGGCTGGGTACAGGAGGGATCCGTGGTCAACATGGAGAGCCCTGTGTCTTATGGTGATTCTCTAGATGATTATCTTATCGGCTTTATGAATTAATAAAAAATAAATAAATGAAATAATTGAAAAATACTTTATTTATTTAAACAACAATCAAATGGTCTTGTTCTTGATGCTGATGGCTGCTGGAAGGAATGATCTTCTGTACCTCTCATTCCTACATCGAACTTAAACAAGCCTCTCACTGAACACACTCTGTTGTTTCATCGCTGTGTTGTCGAGAGGGTGTGAAGAATCCTCCATCATCTTCATCAGCTTGTGCAGCATTCTCTTTTGTACGATTAACTCCAGCGGCTCCAGGGTAACTCCAATCACAGAACCAGCTTTCTTGATCAGTCTGTAGTTTCTTTTTAAGTCTCTGTATCTGATGCTGGAATTTTCCGCTGGAAGGATTGTTCACAGACACTCTGACCCACCTCGCTCGTCCTAAATGTCCCCTCACTTCCGGACTCTCGGGTGGAACTGCGCCTTAGTCAGGCTGCAACCGCCTGGAGGGAGGTACCAGGAGACCCCACCGCACTCCCTCCAACAATGTGTCGTGTTTTTGTGAATGTTGATCACTGTGCTTAAGTGTGAGGTGTTTTTTTCAAAGCATTGCTGTACTGCCCCCCTTTTGGGAGCAGACCAGGGATACTAGGCTTTTTTTTTCTTCTCTTACTACCCAAGTGTTGTGTTCTGCCCCCCACCTACAAAGGCGCACTGCTTCAGGCTGGCTGTACCTCAGAACAGTCATTACCTGTATATGTCTGTATATGTCTACTGTGTTTGGTTTTGGCTGTACTGGAAACTTTATTTCCCTCATGGGACTAATAAAGTATCTATTACTATTATTTATTAAAGTATGTTTTACTAGCAGCCTCTATTTGACTGTATTCTTGACAGGAAATGGAGTGGACCTGCAACTAACGGCCGCAGGGCAGGATTTGAACCTGGGCCGGCTGTATCAAGGAGCTACTGCAATTGTACTTATATTAACCTACAGTAAACTTCACACAATATTAATGAATGAAGATAAAGACATTAAAATCAAAAGCAAAAAAGTGGATTTTTTGGTAAAAACAGCAAAACCTAAAACATTTACAAAATTAACAAAACATGATAAAAAAATGTATGCTGTCACGTTTTTTTCAAATGTCATGATCTTCAAAATTTGTAAATATGTTCTGCCTAGATGAATAATTATCTCTTATTTTAAATTACTGGTGTGAAAAAACAACATACAAAGCAGCTGCATCATCACTATGATACAGACTACTTTATTAGGCATCTACTGTAACTCTTTTACACTCTGCAGGAGTCTGCAAAGACGCCCTGATAAAGTCATTCCGATATCTTTTACTTTGATAGTTTTACAGTATCTCCATAGCTGCTCGCGGTACACACGTGCTTGTGTTCTTTGATTTTTTTCTTGTATGCTTGTCACTGAGCACTTGAGCAGGCATTGTGGGATGAAACCAATTCAAATTGCTGCATATGTGCATGATAAGATTTCAAATGTCACAGTGTGGAATCTCAATTTAAAATATGTTAATTGCATTTTACCCTGCTGTGGTTTGCAGAGTGAGCGCTTGCTCTCACATTCACATGTCCCCTCCCAAAATGCAATCAAAGCTTTAGAAAAACAGAGGGATAAAAATATCGCCAGGATGCTGAAACCAACAAAATGTTTTTCCTCATGGGTGTCAGAACGCAAAGGGAAAGAAAAAATTGTAAGAGGAAGAGAGGGAGTCACATAGAGGGAGGACATGGATGCCTGTAAGGTGAACACATCATGGTAATGAGTATAATTCTGTGTGCGTGTCCATCTGCTGTCCTGTCTGGAGGTTTTATCACCTCTGGATAGAAACGCAGACAAACAATGTCCCGTCAATCACTGTCATCAGCACAAGCAGAGATGTTATCAGGAATAAAAGAAGAACAGCAGAAAACGTGAGTCAAGCACAGCTATTCCACCGGATATTAAGAAATACATTTACATAACAATCCCAGTAAATTTATCCTGGAAGGAAATGTTATACGCCTGACTGACCTGAAGGGAAGACACGCATTCACTTACACACATGATCTCTTTCACTCCCCGGGGCTTCAAAACTGGAGGGAAAAAGAGAAGAAACTTTCTTCTGCCTGTCGCTATAGGAACCATTTGCTCCCCTGATGGCAATAAAAAGAGCAAATTGCTGAGATGTAGGGTGGAGTCATGAGGGACGGGAGTGCATATGAACACACATACACACATGCGCACACACACACGCAGAATCCACCTCGCCTCAAGAGTCCCCTTCAGTGCTGCACGATGCCAAGATCTGGACATTGATTGTAAGGTAAAATGAGTGTGTGTGTGTGTATGTGGGGGGATTTGCCAAAGGACCCAAAGTGGCGTTCCTCTGTTGTCATTTTGACCTGGACTGCCGGTAAAACAATACAAGACTGAAGCATGTCAAGGCCTGCGTTCAGACGGCGAGTACAACCGTGTAAGTCTTACAGCTCATCCTGTCTTCCTCTTACTGAAACGGCAAGAGACTAAACCTTTACTGTAAATTCCTTTACCAGTTTGGTCTTTCAGTATCATTTGCTACATAAATCCAATGTACTACAGCAACATTTACCCAGATCTGACACACAAAATTTAGAGAATAATTTATCTTACTGATGTTAGAAACAGACCAGATGTGCAATTAGTCAGCTGATTTGACTGGTTGGTGATTGAGCCATTTTTAACTTTAAACTACAAGCTAACCAGCCAAAACAATGTGCTCAGAATTTAACTTATTGTGACATCGCCTTATTTCAAATAAACACATGGGTGAATTTTCCCTAAGAGGAAATGCTTCCAGACACTACCTTTAAGGACACAACACCAACGAGATTTTTTTAACCAGACCTCTTAAGCAAAACTTAAAAGTGCCTATTTTAAGAAACTTTGAATCGCAGCTCTACCAGGTGAAGTTTCCACTGCATCGTGTTAAGAATAATAAGCATCATTCACAACAACTAGCAAAACATTTTTTAGAAATAAGTCAAATAATAATAATAAAATGGTGTGACCTTCGTACCAGACATCCTGGTAAACGCTACCAAAATAAGTTGTTTCCTCACAAATTCTGCAATGAGTAAATTTGTACAAGATTTTTGCTTACACTAATTATTTCTAATCAAGAATCCACTGATTGCAGAGCTTAAATTAATCTATAATATGACAGTATTGGCATCATTAACATATTTCTCCTTTTTCAGCAGGTCTTCCTGGATAACAGTTGCAGTGTATATTAATTAAGGTTTCGCCTTCCTGTTAAAACGGAGTTTTCCTTCCCACTGTCGCCTCATGCAGCTCAGGGTGAGAGATTGTTCAAGATTGGTCAATTGGTCCAAGTCAAGATTCAATTCAACCTGTTGGTTGCATTTGGCCTAAACTGATCTCTGCGAAGCACTCTGAGATTACATTGTTATGAAGTGTCGCTATACAAATAAAGCTAAATTGAATCTTACATTTGTTGGGAAAAAAACTCACAAATTATAGGTTCAATAACCAACATGTTGTGTTAACAATACATAAATATGCAACATAAAAATGTAGGATTATGGCATGTCCAGTTCTCAAGATTTACTAACCCGCTGCTTTTAGATGCAACCCTTCTCCACCTGGATCACTCTCAGGCCTCTGCAGAGCTGAATGACGTGAGGACATTCAGTCAGCTGATTCAGATGAGTTGGAGAAGGGATACATCTAAAAGTGGCTCTAAAAGATCTTGAGGATCAGACTTGGTTAGGGGGAATTATGTGAAAGTAACACAGTCTTAAGCACAAACAAAAATTAAAATCACTGGAATTATATTCATACAGTAAAGTCACACTAAAAGTCAAATTCAGCTGCATAAAATTGTTCTTTAGGTCATGATAATACTGAGAACCAGAACTGGACTTTTCTCTTGTTTCTTTAGAAACATTTCAGCTGCTATTCAAGGGTGAGAACTAAATTTCAGAGCAGATAAATTAAATTGTGCAACCTGAAAGATGACCACAATCTAGATATCTCAGCACAATCTGGAGAAATAAAGGTTTATAGAAGGTACTTAGGTAACATACTTCATATAATCAATGGTATTAGCAGGCGATAAGTATGGTGACACTATTTCTGATTGGTTTGGAATAAAAATGCTTATTCATGAGACAGAACATCGATTCTTTTCTAAAGTATAATCAAGTTTAGCCTGTCGACAGATGATTATTAATAGTTTACATGAGCATAAACAAAAACTGTGATATTTATTCGGGGCAATGTAGACTACTACTCTAGTGTGTCTACTAGAGATTTATGTGAAAGTCTGTAGTTTTACTGTGATTTGGTTTCTTTCACTGACAGCCGACAGTGTCTAGTACTGATTGTTCAGGTGGGTAACGATGGCAAATTAAAGTAAGTTAAAGAGGCTTTTGACAATTTCTGTATCTAAAAGTGAGCGATTAAAGGGTGAGAAATGAAAGAGAAAAGAGATAGAATGACAGAAGGAGGAGGAGAAGGGGTGGAAAACAGCAGAGAGACAAAAACGTGCTAAGCTTGATCAATAGTCATTCTCAAAGTCTCTGTGGATGATTACCTCTTCTCTTGTTATTTTCCGTCCACCCCAATATTTCCCTCCGTTCTCCATTTGTTTCTTTCTGCACCTTTTTCCTTCAGTTTCTCTTCTTTCCCTTTTATTCCTGCCTCATTTTCACTCTGATGCTTTTCTCTACGCTTTCAGATCTGTGCTCTGCACCCTCTCATTTTCTCCCCTTTCAACCCATTCCATCTCTCTTATCCACCTACTCCAACTTATCTTACCTTCATGCTGTGAATTCTCCCCGTTTCTCAAGATTATCCTCCATATAGTGTTCAATAAAATGGTCAGCAAATAGGGTAAAACTCCGTGTTGACCAGATGAGCTTTGAGAATAAAGGTATTATTGTGTCACAAGCTGGCTTTTTGCTCGCTGCAGAACATGCTTGTCTGATTTCCCACTTAAACCATCATTAAGTTTTTTTGGGAGATATTTTAAGTCACCTAAAGTGATTCTGATGAGCTGCTGTAAGTGAATGTGTTTGTTAAATGTCAAGTATGCATATACGAGTGTGTAACACTGTGTGTGTTCTTGTGTGAGTTGCTGCTAATTCTTTGAACTCATTAGACTAATTGGACAGTCTGCTGAGCGCTCCGCATTGATCCTAGCTGTTAAGATTCTCCTCCCTTTGAACACTCGCTGGTTTTTACTGTTACTTTTTCCTTAAATGGTTTCGCCTCTTTTCTCCTTTTTCATGCAATCTTTGGCATCCATCCATCCATCCATCCATCCATCCATCCATCCATCCATCCATCCATCCATCCATCCATCCATCCATCCATC
>JBAMHX010000001.1:30003686-30022674 GCA_037177515.1 Pseudomugil tenellus
CCATCCATCCATCCATCCATCCATCCATCCATCCATCCATCCATCCATCCATCCATCCATCCATCCATCCATCCGCTCTATATCCAGTTCAGGGTTATGGGGAAGCTGGGGCCCATCCCCACTTATCTCAGCTTATGTAATTACCAGTGATAGGAGCTGTAAACAGATGGGTTTACCTTTAAGCACATTAATGTGAATGGCAGTTTACTGGAAAAATGGTGCAGTTTCACAAACTATATGATACTCACTATAACCACGTAATTATTAATGCCAACCCAATCTTTCCTCATCATTTAAATAAATATATTAAAACCTAAAAGTATCAAATACAGTCATGTGGAGGGGCAGAGGCCTTGACACGCAGTATATAGATTCGTTTACTGGCCACTTTTATTAGGTATTCATTAACACAACTATCTGTTCAACCAATCACAAGGCAGCAACTCAATCTATTTACTCATGTAGACATGGTGAAGAAGACTTGCTGAAGTTGAAATTGAGCTTCAGAATGAGGAAAAATAAGGACTTGGGTGACTTTGAACATGGCATGTGAGTATTTCAGAAACTACTGATCTACTGGGATTTTCACAAACAACCATCTTTATGGTTTACAGGGAATGATTAAAAAAGAGACAATACCCAGTGAGCACCAGCTGACTGGATCAAAATGTCTTGTTGAAAGACATTGAAAGAATGGTTAGACTGCTTTAACTCTCTTACGACCTCTGTTTGAATTTTTTATTGGCACAAATACTTCAGGACTTACGGTATTGAACAATCAGGTTACAAATATATTACAAATGTTTGACGCACTTCGGAATCTAGTCTGTGACTGGATGGTCATAGTGCAGGGGTCCTAAGGTCTACCGTAATTACTATTGCATAGGCGAACGGGTCTATTTCTCCAGTTTCTGGTGTTTTTTTTTTTTTAAATTTACAATATGTTATACGGTTCTGATCAGGAGAAGTGCGCATGTGACATTCTGTCAGCGACGACTGGATGTCTTAAGCTCTTAAGAGGGTTAAAATGGTAGAAAAAGAACAGAATCTCCAATGAGAACTGGCTGCAACTAGAACAGCATATCACACAATACATCCAACCTGGAAGCACGTGGGCTACAGCAGCAGCACGGCACACTGGGTACAACTCCAGTCAGCTAAAAACAGGAAATTATGGCAATCCACACAGACTCAGCAAAAATGGACAACAGAAGACAGATAATTAGTGCATGGTCTGATGAGTCCTCATTTTAGGCTCCACATTGAGATGGTAAGCTCACAATTTGGTGAAAACAACATGGTAATGTGGATCGATCCTGTTTTTTTTATCAGCAGTTCAGGTTAGTGGTTGTAAAATCATGTGGAGGATATTCTCTTGGAATACTTTGAACCCCTAGATACAAACATGACATGGTTAAACCACCACAACTGAGTATTGTTGTGTCCATCCCTTTATTATCACAGTGTAGCATCTTCTGATGGATACTTTGACCAGGAAAATGCACCATGTCACCAGATCTCTATCCAACAGAACAGCTTGGGGATGTGGTGGAATGGGAGATTCTCTTCATGGATGTGCAGCAACTGGGTGACGCTATTGTTATTGACAAAATTGTTGGTACCCCTCAGTTAAAGAAGGAAAAACCACAATTATCACTGAAATCACTTGAAACTTACAAAAGTAACAATAAATAAAAATTTATTGAAAATTAAATAATCAAAATCAGCCAAGGTAATGAACAATGTAAGGGTCTAGTCTAGAGAACCAAATATTCATCCAAAAATATGCACAAGTTTAACAAATATGATAGCAAAATAAGCCATCTGTCAGTTTTTTGGGTGCTTGAATTCAAAACGAAAAAAGCTGAGTTTCCGTTGTGCTCTGCACAATGACAAGGCCTAATTAAACCAAACCTCGCCCCACCAGATTGTTGCTACCCAAAGCTAACTGAACAATAACTACAACACGACAGCAAGTAAAAACATGGGTATAAAATAATGACTGATGATAGGTGAAATCTAATTGTACACTGTAATGAAAATCAGTGGAGTATGATACCTTTTGTGGTGTCATATGCTGAGCAGGAAAAACACTGCAGTGTCCACTGCAGGCGAGAGAACACATTAAAAAGTTTCTTAATGAATAACATCAAATATTCATTTCCACAATTCCACCTGCCTCTCCCTCCCCTCTGCATCTCAGTAGGAGTTAGCAGATAATGAGGTGTGGTGTTGTCAGAAACACAGCCCATGCTCATCCATCCAACCTGCTTAGTAAGGGGCACGGTACAATACACACACCCACACTTACACACAAAGTCATGAGGAAAAAGATGCCAAAGCATAAACTCATAAAAACACACACACAAACACAGCATCACCGATTAAACAACATTTATGCACAAAACTGCAGAATTTCCTTTAGAAAATACTACACCCATACATAGCTATACATTAAAGAACAAGTCAGATGTGTGTTCTGAGGTAGTGTTTGCCAGAATAAGAGCACTCTAGACCTGCAACCTTGTTCATCCAAATCATCTCTTTCCTTCCTAAACTTCTCCTCTCATCCCTTCCTCTTTTTTCATCCTGGAGCTCCATATTTGTGTCCTAATCTCTCCTTTACTCTCTGCTCTTTCTTCCTTTGAGGAAGGTGAAGGGCAAGTGAAGAACGTTAGCCCCAGTAGGGAAACCCTTTGCATGTGTTTGTGTGTGTGCACGTGCCCTGTCGTTTCTCATCTTTGGCAGCCTTGCAAGCTGTTCCTGGAGCTACAACGTACAGAATAAATACACCTTAACACACTCAACTGGTTTACATGGTTTGTGGGGACTCTCCATTGAGACAACACATTCATTAGCTTCTTACCATTAAAACTGAACACCAAACCACAACAAAATTCTAAACCTGATGCTAAAAGCAAGTCTTAACTCTGGAAAACCCATTTGTTCCTGAACAGAACCCCAGCCAACACGGCTGCATTGAGTCCCCATTAAAGATGTGCATGGTCCTGGTCCTCATCATGATAGAAAAGCACACATTAAAGACACAGCTTCCTGGCAGCACGTTGCTGCCATAAAATGAATGGCCAGGGGATTTGTGCTTGAAAAGTGGTTGGCTACTCGCCTTATCTATGCTTTTTATTTGTTAGATTGTGCAATAAAGACGCCCAAATGTGGTTCTGCTAACCGAACATAAATTAGGAATATTGTCAGGAATCTTTGCATGTAATGAGGTTTCTGCTGATAAGACTAAAAGTCGAGCTTATTTTTTGAATTTGTTTTTCCATCAAGAATATTTAACCAACAATGCAAATGAACTTGTGTGGCCCAGCGGAGAAAAACACATTACGTTATATTATGAGGCACCATGTTTTCTTTAAACCATAAGAAAGGACGCTGGCCTTGGAGTATGACTGCAACTTACTCCCTGTAAAGTTAAGTCATCAAATCAAGTAATTTATTTATTGTCCCTATTCTGAAATTTGGTTTTCAGACAGGTCCTCAAAGAACACATTTCAGAATCTAACAATAAAATCTCCACTCCCAGACACTAAACAAGAATGTTCCATAAAACAGATCTAATGCAAACCACTAAAATAAGATAAAACCAGCAATTAAAATAATGGTTCAATGAAAAAATGAAAAATTAAAAACAATCCAAAGGGATAAAAACAGACAAAATATAATAATTTATTAAAATCCTCAGCGTGAGATCACATGTATTTTAAGATGCTTTAATCTTCTTAATCTGTATCTCTGGGCAGAAGTTTAGAGTCTTTATATAAAGGATGGTTTGTGTTTCCTTACTACCTGTGGCTCAGGAACAGAAGGTAGTGAGGACCCCTTCATCTTTCTGATTAACACTGCACAATATTTTATTCCAACATTACCAAACCAGGAAATAATGAAAATCTGAAAACCAGTTCAATAAAAGAGAAAAAGAATATGACCATATTGATGGCAACCTTTCCAGATATGGCGAGGAAACCTGTGTTCAGATGAGAGAGTACTTATTATTTACAATAAGGCAATCAAATCCCTCAGTAGTAGAAAACACTTGTCAGCTTCTGATGCCTGTAGTTCAATATAAAATGCAGTTACCAGCAAAAAAGTCACTATATAAATATATTACAAATAACAATCATAAAACAAATATAGGCATTACTCCTAAAAATAACAGAACTGCAGTTCTTCCAGACTGACAGGAACACTAGACCTTACAAAGAGAGCTAGGATTGCAGGACTGAGCAGAAGCACTGCTGGCTGCTTACATGTAATACAGAACCAAGGCTCACTATCTGTAAATGTCTAACTCAACTGGACACATCCTGGATTTTTGGGACTGTTGCTCGCGCTTGTATGGATAAACTGAATCTAAATAATCAGATTTTGATAATGCAATCTTACATTTTACTCCATCCATTTATTTTTTTTCTTTGACATTAACTAGTCACTGTTTCACTCTGCTGTGTCCCTAAATATGGGGTCACATCCTACTATGCACCATGGGTTGATGCAGTTGGCCACACTGGGTTAGGCTCCTGGGGGATGTCCTATGATGCCCTAAGTAACTCTCTGTGAATATATGACATTTATTTTTATCAAATTTAGCTGATCTTTCTCAGCAAGTAGCCCTGGTCTAGAGTGATGGTGCTTGTTGACCCCTATTTTCTGTCTCCAGTTGGTTGAAGTAGATAGCCACCATTCATGAGTGGATTTTTTCCTTTAACAATCGCTAGTCAACCTGTGCACGATTCAAAGGGGATTTAATCTAAAGGATTTGGTGATGGCTTGCTAAGCTAAGAAGTGTTTTAAGAACGTAATTGTTGTCAAATTTAATTTAAATCATTGTCTGTCACATGTTTTGCAGGAACGTTCACTACCAAAGATGTCAAAAGATGCTTTTTGTGGTTTTGGTGTATGGAAAACAGAGTTGGTCGGGTGTGTTTATTACCCCAAAATGTGCTCTTTTGTAGTGTGTAGACAGTCCATGTCTACACACCACATTGTGAACTTGTTCTGATTGGACACCTTGAAAATGCCTGACACACACATCTGGCCAAATGAGTCCTCCATATTAGTAATCCCAGAATTGAAAAGACAGTTTCTGAAGCTCTATAACGCTGGCAGTATGTGGTTCTCTGCTATAGAAATGGCTGACGGCCAATGAGTTAATATTATTATAATTGGATTGAACTAAATCTTTAAAAACAGTCTTGAGAGGATAGAAAAGAAGTGTATGAATGCGGGTATAAAGTTTTGAGTTAACAGGACTTAAAAACACCCCATAATACATATATGCAGATTCTTTATTTCATGTGAATCTATGCAACTACAGAAGTCTTACAAACTACAAGGAAACCACAATGAAATAGACAATTATGTTTGCATATTTGTCACAACAGTTGGTGAAAGACCCGTCATTGTTTCAAGGTTCAGAAATGTTTTGCATTTTCAGCTTGGTGTGGAGAACATGCTTGGACTTTACAGAGTGCTCGCATGAACCTCGTCCAACACCTCCAGGATGAATTTGCATGCTGACTGTGAGCTGACCAACCTCACTAATGCTCCTCTGACTGAATGGCAGTAAATCCCCGCAGCCAGCTGTAGATATTTGCCACATAATCAGGCTCAAAGGTTTAAAAACTGGATATTAATTCCCTCTCTTTAATTGTTTATTAACTTTTATACCCATTTTCTTTACAAATTCTACTGCCTCTCTATTAAATGTGATTTTGCATCACTTTCCATCCTCTGCTGTGGGTGCAGGTGGTAAGAGCGCTTCCCTCCCCCACCCCCACCCCCACACACTGCCTCTACTCTTGCTCTCATGCCCATTTAACTGCATATTTTACACCAGAGGAGTGTGTGGAGTGGGCATGAGAATGTGTTGGATCCCTTTTAGACTAACTAAATAAAGCACCACTAGTGTTGATATTGTACACACAGTTTTTTGTGTTTAGAGAGACATGAAAACAACTCGGACTACTTTTACAACAGTTTATTTGGCCAGGTGATTATGTCTGTCTAATGGATAATAAAATAATTATGATTTCAGAGACAGATCCTTCCACACACTTCTTTAAATATGTATATATTCCAGCTGTGCTAACAGACAAATGAAACAATGTAATATGACAATATGTGATTGTGCTGCACAGAGAAATTCACACAGACTATAAATATCCCTGACCCCAGGCTGTCAGTGCATCTTGTCCTCATCAGCTCTGTGTCCTTCCCACAATATAACAGCTAGGTTAACTGTAGCTAATGTGGCAGTGTGCTGCTGTCCACTGTGTCGTGTCTAATCTCTGTGAGCATCTGTCTCGCTGTACCTGTAAATCTCTCTATCCATATTAATTTAAAGTAGCTTGGTTTGAGATGGATCATCCCTTCCAGATATGTCTAACTCTGTGAGGGGTTTTTGCTCCTCCCCATTATTACACAATCAATACAGCCGACTCCATGTGGACCTTTTAAAAATTAGTATTATAAAAATGCAAAGATTTCAGAATTCTTGCTATATCAGAGGCTTTGTTCTTACATGAATGTTTGAAGGAGAAAGGTTTGTCAATATTAGCTCTTCTATAAAATCCTTCCATAAATTTTCAGTTTAATTAAGTGTAATTTATAAGGTGCCAAATCAGAAAAAGCTTCTCACGGTACTTTGCATAAAAGAATTACAGCAGAACATTTGGCAACATGGCTTCCCTGGAACATGGCATTGTATGAAGTCTTTAGTCAGTTCTGAGGTTTTATTTATCAGAAATAAAATTATTAATTAAAAAAAGAGGTCCTCACAAGGTTTTAAAGTCTCACTGTGTAACTATCTGAAAGTTATTGACTTGTTTAGTGGCATAGTGACATTTATCATGTGGGGCTGTAGTTTCCCAGATTCTAATCTTAAGAGAGCTTTTAAACAAATAATCCACAAAACTCAATGAAGTGAAACAGCATGATGAAGATTAGTGGACCAGGACATAAAGCAGAACAGAATCACCTCATGTGTAGTTCTACGAGCTATTGATTAATGGGGTGAAGTTGTTCTTTTGCACATTGTTTCTGCATTTAGCTAAATATCTCTTGAATAAATAATGACACTATGTACTATGTCCTGCACTGTTGCTTTCACCTGACTTTAAGACCAAGTTTGAAGCTTTTTCTTTCCCAAACATCCTAAAATATTATTTATTCAATTATTTTAATCATTTACAGCCTTGAAAGTGATTGATTATCCACTTACTTTAATTTGACCGTATATTAAAATTAATGAGAATAGGGAGCATTTCATGAAACCATTTAATTTACTTTCTACCATCTTCTTCAGCACTTTTCCTGTTATTTATTTATTCTTATAAATAGTTACACTGCACACATTGTGAAAATACGCCCCACATAATACCATAGCTTAAAATTGATTTGTCACACTTTATTGAGAGCAAGTAAATGTTAAATGTCTTTTAAATAAGTTATAAGAAGGAGAAGTGAATATTACTTGTTCAATAAGAATTTTATATTGACACATTAGATCAAAATATTAATTAAATTGGGCAATTTATAGACCCTTACAAAGGTTAGGCCCCCATTTAGAGTGGCAGAGAGAAAATCATGTAAATCTGCAGTCAAAAACAGTTTACACACACACGCACGCACACACACAAATATAAGAAATGAAGAGTGTTAAAACATTCCCAACTGAAATGTTTTCCTTTCGGTTACAGAGTTGGTTTTATGGCTTTTCATAGCCGCCTTTCTACTTTAGCCTCTTTCATTAATGAATAAACAAAGTTGTTATTTTTAGCAAAAGAAACAGATAATTAAAATCAATATGAACCACTTCATCTCATTTATCATTGTGTGCAAACCCTCTCAGACAAAACCTGCGGACACTGAGAACATCTGCATTTGTTAAAGAGGTTAAGTTATTTCTAAACCTTGCACGGATGCGCAAAAAAAGGCTCAGGCACAAAAATAAGCTTCTCTTTGGCAACTCTCTCATCACTGAGGGCAAATTAACAGAGAAATCTGCAAAAAGATATATAAACAAAAAGAAAGCACTAACCTGAGGTTGTCTTCTGGATGCCATTGGAGTCCACTGTGGTGTACATGACGTATGGACCTGGTTGGTTTACACCAAAAGGCTGGAAGAAGCACACGTGCAAACAAAATGAAACAACTTTAGACACTTTGCAGCATCTTTTCACATTAGCTGTCCATCAGTGTGAATAAATGCAAGGAATGATAAACAGCACAAACCAAAGCATTTTTCATTTTCCATTGGTGACATGGTAACGTCTGACAGGGCTGCCCTGAACACGCCTGAGCAATAATGAACGTGACGTTTGCATGTGGATGCAGCCGTGTGCGTGGATAGTTAACGCTCGTGTCCTCTGTACATTACAAAAGGATGACAACTAGTGATGAGACCTGCCGGGCCAGCCTTCGCTTTACATCAGCTAGTCATGTTTGGCATGCAGACACTGCCGGGGAGACTTGGCCCTTTTTGTCGTGACATGCAGCAGTTAGGAGAGAGAAGAATAGAAATGAGGTTAAAAAAATGAAATGCTGACAGAGAGAGGGAAGAGAAAGTCACAAAGGAGCAGATTGGTGGGCTCAGTGAAAGGAGGAAGGGAGGTGTGACTAAGAAGAAATGAAAAGACAGAGCAGGCATATGGATGGATGAGGAGAGGAGCCGAAACAGCCGCAAGTCTCACTTGTTTGTAGCATTCATCATAAATTTCACTTAGACAACAAGCAGGCGGAAGAGCAGACAGACACAAAAGGACAACAAATCTAATACTAGCAGCCTCTTGCTGATGTCAAAGCTGATGTGTTGTGCTTATGACTTTCCACCAGTCAAACCATGCATCCACAGAGACGCTACTGACCGATTACTTATTTTCCTTCTACCTGATGTGAGGGTAAGCTAGTAGCTGGTAAAGTAGTCAATAAATCAGTTCTTCTCCAAATCTGTTTTGTATTTCAGGAGTATGTGATTAGTGCAAAAGATTGTCACTATCTCTGTTTACACGGGGCACTTTGGATCCAAGCCAACGTCCAATCAGAATAAAAATGCCTCATTTAAACATGTTAGTTGATCCAATTGGCAGCATTAAAGCCTTTTCCTGATCGATCATGTCTACGATCATTCCGATTGTTTCTGTTGTGTCGTGATGTGGCGGTAACTTGACTTAATGACTTTCAAGAGGTCTGATAGTTGGCAACAGCGACACAGGACCTGACTGTAGCAGATACAATGCCTTTGCTAGAAACTGAGAGTTTAGGATAACTGAGCATTTTTATTGTCAAAAGGTACAAAATAAATATAAAAGCCCTCTTCTGAACAAGTTGGAAATGTACATATGACTGTTTTTCAGTTGAGAAACACAACATTCTGTTTTTATCATATTCTTTTATTATTTGCTCTTTTGTATTTGATTGACCATTTTCTCATGTTAATGCAAACAGGAGGTCTTACATGATTAAATAAACCATCTCAATGCAATAAATGAGAAAACAGATAACAGAATGTGTATAAAAACAGTCGGAGTGAACTATAAGCATATTTTCTTTGTTGTATTAGAAAGAAAAAAACCTGTTGTTTCTGTCTTTGTATGTAGAAATTTTGATTATATTTTTATGAGATTTTGATGAGCAAATGAAAATTGTGAGATGATTACTTATTTTTCATATTTTAACTCCCTTAAAGGCATCTCAGTGTGATTAAGTCAGGTCTGCGGACTTGTTTTAAACCATCTTACGTTTGTCCTTTTTTACCCAGAACACTGTCCAGCTCACAGACCCAAACCTTTTCTTATGTAGTTTTATGACACTTAAACATTTCTCTAAAATGCTTTTTATCTTCTGATTTCATCATTCCTTTGATGCTTTTATGTCCCACAGGTCAACAGACAGCAACATAGGACTTCCACCACCTTTTACAGTATTAAAGTATTCTCTTTCCTCTTGACCTCATTGTGTCCCATTCTTTCCTTTTCTTATCCCAATAAAGGTTTTAACATATCTATATATGTACAGTTTTCCTTTTAGTATTCCTCTTTAGCCTTGTCCCCTTCAAACCCTACTCGGTGCAAAGTGCTTTCTGGGTACTAAAGACGCTGCCTGCTGAAGCCCAGACTGTGAAGCTTCTTTTATATTGTTACAAATCAATCCGGACGGGATTTTAATATCCTTGATAATTGCCTTCTACCTTTTCACACTGTTATTCTCTTTGATAAAAGCCTTTCAGATTGTCTCTTGCAAGGAGCCCTTTAGTAGAGCGCTTCAGTCCTGCAGGTTTCCAATGCATCCCTGCTTCTGCACACCTGGCTCAGATTAAATGGATCCAACAGCCAATGAAGTTCTGCACAATGACTTATTTATTTGAGTCAAGTGTGTTGGAGCAGGGACACATCGAGAAGGTGCAGGACTGCAGCCTTCGTAGGACAGAGATGAATGCAACAGCTCCCACAGATGAGGAAACAGTAACATGATGGAAGTCTTTCAAAACTGCATCACAAACCTGGAATTTTCTTGTTATATTCCGGAGGAGCTAAATGTGGAAACATAAATATCTGGAATATTCACTTTGGGCTCATAGCAGAGCCTAAACACCCGCTAACCAGTTACCTAATGGTTCCACATAATGACCAATGAGACCATGTGGACGCAGCATATATTCCTCTGGAGAATTTACGACTGAATGGGGAACTAATAAAAGTTGCTGCTTCATACTCTTTCACGCTGACCTGTATGCTCTTCTTCACGGTCTGGTTGATTTTGCAGAAAAGTAGAAATACACATGGTGTTGATGTCAACAGAAAAACACTCATCTTTGGAGACAGGCGGGAGGCCTTTTCTGTGTTAATGCCTGTTGTGAGCGCACATTAGTAGTGGAGAATCGTCCACTGTGAGGTGCATATGTAGCAGGAACTGCAAAAAAAAAAGAGTCTAGACCAAATTCTTCAGACATTTTCCAAACAGTCTTTGGTATTCATGTGTGAAAATGGTTTTATTAGGAAGAGCCATGCTGATTTGAGTGCACATGGAGTGTAAGACTGCTCTGCTGTACGGACTTTGTGAAAATGTATTTAATCTTCTGAGATGTATCTGGTGCAATCAGTGTAGAAAAAAGTAACACCCCCTCTGTCTGCTGCAGCTACTGGAAGGCTCGCCACTTTTCTTTGCTATAGTGGGAGATAAAGCCACAACCTTTTTATGACTGAAACCTCATTGGGTGGCTTAAAATGTAGTTTAAAGAGAAACACTGACTTACTGACATGAGCACATTATGGTTTTGTGGTTTGTATTTTATTAGTTTTCCATTAACCTCCTGGAATATTGAGATTATTATCATTATAAGTATGAGAAAAATATTTTCTTATGTTATCGATAAAAAAGTCAAGAGACATCCCTTACCTTGACATCTTTAGGACAGTCATTAGAGCAGAGCCCGCTGAGCACTGAGGGAAACAAAAAAGGTCGGAGTTACACATTTATCTCAGCTTTAACCATCACCATTTCTACAGTAAAACATTTGCTGCAACAGTCAGCACCCTCCCATCCATTATTTGTACAGCTTATTCCCATGATGGGTAATGGGTAGCTGGAGCCGATCCAGGCGGCAATCTCTGGCTGCCGATGGTGATGCCAATACGGAAATGGAAATACTTGCAGCTCACCCCTCACCACTAGATAACTGGCATCAATACCGAGCAATCCCCATAGACTCCCATGTTAAAATGTCAGTTTTCACAGCTGTAATAAACATGTTTACAGAGTGGCTCCAAAAACTTTTTTCGGTTTAATAGGTCCAATTTTCCGTCCAGGGGGATTTTTTTTCTAACGCTTCGATTTCAATGTTATTTTAATCTTAAATTTAGAGGCGTGTCCTTTTGATTGATGTGTGTTAGAGCACTATCACTGGTTACAGCTGCTTACTTCCTGCTGGCTCCACCGTGACGGAGCCCTCACAGCTCTACCTTTTCATCCGTTTTGGGATTTTCCGATAATGAAGAAACACCAAGATGGCGACGGTAGGACCTGCCTATTGGCTTCAAATCCGCTATTCAGAAACCTATGGGTCACGTGACGTACATGCTGTCCAGTATTTATACAGTCAATGAGCCTATCCCAGCAGTGACTGGGTGAGAGACATACTGGACAGTACGCCAGTCCATCACAGGGCAACACAGAGAGACACTCATAAGGAGAACTTAAAATGAACAATAAGTCTAATAGGCATGGGAGGAAGTTGGAGTACGTTAACACGGGGAGAACAGAAGATTCGTTCCAAATGACTCAATCTTGCTACAGAGTAGCTGACAGGAAATAAAAAAACTACTAGTATTAAGCATGCTTAACAATCTCATATTGTCAGGATACTTAATAGATTTTTATCATTCATTTTTGCAGGCGTGTATGTGAACAAGATGGAAAGAAACACGAGGTTAGATATAAACTGCCTGCAACAATAAGCATTTAAAATGAATGTGTAAAGTGTTAACGCAGAGGACGTGTGCGCTACGAAAGCATTCCACTTATTTTTTCATACAGACAGAGTGAGGACAAAATCGACTGAATCGTAAATCAGCCACTAAAGAAGTGACTTTATTAGCATACTAATGGAGTCCTGGGTCTATGGTTGCCTTGATATGGCAGATGGAGTCACGTTAAAGCCTAATTCTCTTTATTAGGTCCGACACAGTGCTGCATTAAAAAAAACAGATAAACCCAATGCACCTGTTTAAAGAGAACATCACAGTGCTCCTGTCAAACTGTACGGATGTGGGGTGAATGACAATAGAGCTGGATGGTAACTACACTGCCACTAAAAAAAGAAATCAATTAAGAGCTGTAATTACTTGCCAAGGACTTTTTCATTATACACAACACTTGGAAAGTGTTTAACGCTAATATTGTAAAGTAACAGGTGTTAAAATGACATTTTATTCACGTGGAAGCTCCTTGTTTTGTTCCAGACACAAGAAGAAAACTAGCAATGATTTCTGGAGGCTTTCTAGGACAGAAGCATAAAGGTTTATCTATCTATTCATACTGTTTTAAAATTGCTGTAGAATTACGCAACACCCATTAATGGTATTAGTTAGGATAAGCTGAAAGCAGTAGGTCTTAAGGTCACCATTGTTCCCATTTTAACAGCTTAATTCATGTCTCACTTGTCTCTCCCCCAACTTTCTGCTCATTCATCCAATCTTTCCTGTAAAAGCTTGTTTTTGTTAAATGTACTCTTTACATACATGTTGCTGAAAATCCAACTGAATTACTACTGATCGACTAAACCCTGTTAAGATCATTACTACCTGCATTGATTCACAAGGTGCCACATTTTGGGACCTTAGAGCACACATAGATCCAGGTCAGAGAGCAGGAGAGGTTGCAGCTCCCCTGCAGCTCACTCATGTGTCACACTGTTAGTTAAAGCTATCACCATAAACTTTGTAGACCACAAACTGATTTTCTATTTCTGGAGTTTTCACCCTGCTGTCACACTGAATCTCTCATTTCCTCTCAGACAGACACACCTGCAACTAGGATAAAGTTGGATAATAACAAGGTGGGAAGCACCACATGTCAAAATGAACACAAGCTCCATCTGCGCTAATCTTACACGCATCAAAGTCCTTCATTAGATTTACCTTTCCACAGTTTGATTATCCCAAACACAAGCCAACACAACCGACTGGTGTGATAAGTACCACACTTCCTGCTGCAATGCCATTCATACCCCACTGTCTCTGTAATCTAGCTAAAACTTGGCCTCACAATGCTATATTTGGTCTATTTGAGGAAAATCAATATTTCTCTTCAAATGAGAAGACTTATCTTGAACACTCTTATTATCTAGCCGGTATCTCCTCTAACTGGTACCAGCTGGTGCTCCATCCAGCACTTAATGGCTCCAAAAGGTCAAAAACTCAATACGAGAAATGTGGAAAGTTTCTTGAAAGGTGAAGATCTCTCCCAACATCTTTAGACTCTCTTTAGTCTGAGTCGCTGGACTGGGAATGAAAACTCCAGATGTGGATGTGACATTTTGTGATCTTTATATTTTTACAATCCCAAATAATTAGCAGGTAAAATGACACTTTAATTAGGTGAACTGGAAGTGCTGAAGTGTTTGAGGGGAGAAAGGAACCTTGCAGCTTCACAGTTATTGTTCTTAGTCAAACTTTCATAGGAGATCTTTTCAATGTTTCTATTTGCCGACACATTTTTTTTTAACATTCTTTTTATTTCCCAAGTCTTTTTTCTGAAAGTGTCCAATAGCAGAACATGCCGACATATGGAGACCAAATAAGCCAGATAAAATCTCAAAGTGTAAAAATATTTGAACTGAACCCATGATTAAAGGAAGCAACGCTTCCCTACATTAGCATGAGCGTTGGAAATACATTGGAGGAATTGGATATAGAAGCTAAGAAATTAAAGAAATTCATATATTAAAATAAAATTAAATATTATACATTATTACTAATAATTATTATTATATTAATAATAATAATAATTAATATATTAAGATTTTCTGAATCATGGTGACCTGCAGGTACAGAACCATGGCAACAACCCTAATAGGGTCCTAGACTTTGCTCTTGTTGCAACTTTACTGATTAAAGCAGTAACATATTTGTAATTATAGATGTTGTCCCTGTGCAAAATTATCCTCTTACATTTTTCATTTTAAATTAAAACTATAAACTGGCAAAAGCGCCTTCTGCAACCGGAACAGCTTTGAGTCTTTGGGGAAAATCATGCAACAAGTTTTTCGTGCTAGGATTTCTTCCATTCTCTGCAGATCCTCCCCAGATCTTTCAGGCTGGATTGGGAACATTGGTGGAAAGCCATTTCCAGATATGAGAAACTTCCACTTGGGTTGGAGATGTTCTGCTACTCTATTATCCAACACTAAGAATAAACTGCACACTGGCTTTAAAACTTGTGCTAAACTGAAATGTGTTTTGGCTTAGATTAGGATATAGAGTAATAGGCTCTTTGTTTATTCAACACTGTGAAAAGTTACATGATGCTTTTAATTCAGAATTATTACCTAATTGTGAATTAGATTCTTCTTCGAGTTGACATGGAAATTTTCATTCCGCATTAAGGTTTACAAGGCATCACATTTATTTCCATTTCTCTAAATTTCAACGTGACGGCAGAAGAGGCGTACCGGTAGGCTACTACACAACTCTCTTCCTGTTTTTAGCCTTAGCAGCTACATGAAAAACAATCTAATAAAAAACATTTTATCTTGAATTTTGATTACATTTTTGAAGTACTAGCTTGTCAAAGTTATACTAATTCACTTTTTTGAGCAGCTGAGGAGGAAAAAATATAGACTGAATATATACAAGACGGGAGACAAACTTTTTTGTTACTTTATTGCATTTAGAAAACAGAAAAGCGGGAAGCAGCGTCATTGCAGCGGGAGAAGGTAACCATGCACAGAATGACCGGAATTAACTATGAGTGGAATTAAGGTTTACACGAGAGAGGAATTATTTAATTTGGCTTTAAAATGAGAATAAACCAGCTTCTCTACTCAGAATTAGGCTTAATTCCAAATGATCAATTCCACTCGGTAGGTGTTTACATGGTTACTTGTCATCTGTTTAGAGCAAAATTAACTTTTATTCAGAATTGAAATGAATGAAAGTCCCATGTAAACGGGGCCATTGAAGTATTCGGAGGGGCAGAATCTTATGATGAGTCTTGATGACATAACAGTATCTAATCCTGTCAATATACAGACGGATCTAATCATTATGATTTAATCTTCTGTTAGATGATGATTGATCAGTACCATATGGATAACTATGAGGGATTATATCAAATTTAGAAATGCGCATAACCCACTCGTTCTGGCCATCCATGGATTGTGAAACCTATGATATTTGATCATTTCAAAACTACACAAACTCTCACAAATATGCTCTTAACATCAAACACAACATTAACTGTTGTCCATACTTACTGAAAAAACAGAAAACAGATGAGCTGGGTGAAAAGTTCTAACGGACTGGCCGCTATGCCTGCATCTGGCTTTTTCTACTTGCTGTAAAGTTTAAAGAGGAGTGTTGGTGCTACAAGGGTAAAACCTGCTATGCAAACATTGTCTTGAGGGTAAAAGTCTGTCCGATCCATTTAATTTACTTATACATGAGTGACATGGAACCTTCCTGTTTGACAGGAGACTTATTCAGGCAGCATGAGAGACTAAAATACTAAAATAGACTAAAACACTGCAGCTGACAATCCCAGGAACCATTGCTAATGATCTTGTTACTTATTTCAGATCGATCTTTTCAGCTGTTTCTAAATCATGATAACTTTGACTTCCTTGCCTCCAGCATTTGGACAAAGACTAAATATATCTGTTATCTTTACAACATTAGCTGTTGTAGGAGGATGTTGCTTTTAAAAAAAAATTAATCAAATGAGTTCTTTCTTTAACTCTGACAATAATTTTGTTATTGTGAGAGCCAGGGCAGGAGTTTCTAAGCATCATGTGTGACAACGACACACATTGATACCTTTTTATGGTGACTTGGATTCATTCTAGAAAAGTAAGGCTACATTACAACAATCCTCTCTGGGTAGTTAGTTAATGATTCAAACTTTGATCTTCCGAGACCTTCTCTCATCTCTTTTTTGTCCAGTTTTTGGTGTTCACATTGTCCAAACATTTGGCAAAAGACACTTCAGATAGTAATGACCGCCTGGATAAGCTCCAGCTTCCCTGCAACCTTTAAATGGATTAAGCGGCTCATAAAATGAATGAATGAACTTCAGGTTGTGGTTTAGAATCCGTGAGCTCACAGTGAGTTACAGCACCTACAAGAATTATTCCTTGTTTTCTGAATTCTCATCTTGAGCATTTTCTCTTAGCAGAAAATAGGGCTGAATTTACTCCAAATGTCCTCATCACTGCAGATATACGGTAAGCAGACATCTCTATTTCATTATTGTTGTTCTTTCCTACTTGTACACATTGCAAGCCAAAGGGAGTAATTTAAACTAAATGGGCAATTTTCTCATAATTAAAATAAGTAAAAACCTATTTAGCTTTAAGAAGCTATCATTGACTATGACAACAACTGGTGTCATCTTGTAAACTTTATATGTAGCACAGCAGCCAAAAGTAATTTTGTGTTTTCAAAACACTTGTGTTAAAATAATGTGAGATGTCACCATCCTTTTCCTATTTTAAACTTGATTCAACCCCAAAGCAAATTGTGACTAATTACACCAACGTAGTATGCAAATGAGCTAGTGTTAAAGCACTGTATACTTCACTGCTCCATTTTCTAGTGTTCGGATCCATTTACATGGTAACTCATCTGCCATCATTTTGTGGGAATAAACAAGGGATTTTTTTTTCTTTTAAAGCTTTGATTTAAAAAGAAATGGCGTACGTGTTGCAAAAGCAAATTTGCTGCTTTGAAGTTCACAAGCTTATTAAGAAAATGCCTGAAGCGGGATTCAGATGGAGCTCCCATCAAAGATAAACATGCAGGCCTTGAACCTGACTGACCGCACTGCATATTGGCAGCTACTTAACATCTTGGAAAACAGGTCCGAGTAAGAAATGTTCATCTTATAACAGAAGAAGATGTTTTGTTGTCATTTAGAACAGCTTCCTAATTATCGCATAAGTATTCAAAAGATGGTTGAGTGTTATTGATCTCCTGTGACCAGGGGTCATTTATTCTCTAATGCACATCCTCTAATACAGGGCTACACAACTCTGACCACAGTCCTGTAGTTTTTCCATGGTTCCCTGCTCCAACACACCTAATTCAGATTTTTTAATCACTGTGCAGAACATCATAAGCTGTTGAATCAATAAAATTTAAGTCAGGTGTGTTGAGGTGGGAAACATTGAAAACCTGCAGGGTCGTGGTCCTCTTAGGACTTAATTGAGTAGCTCGGCTTTAAAGAGACCACTTGAGATGCCTGCAGCTCCCAAAGTTCAAAACTGTCCCTGGCTCCTTTCATGCCTCATAAATTAAGTGTAAAGCTCTTTTTAGACCGAGTCCGCCTCGTCGATCCGAAACAGAATTCGTTTTTCCATTCAACCCCAAACCAAGCAGATTTTTCAACCAAACAGACTCAGATTCGGATAAAAGAGGCTGATGTGAATGTGGTCAAAGTCTTCTGATGGATTCTGGCCAACTGCAGCAATATGGCCAGAAAAAAACATGACTGTAAATACTTCCTATCAACTCTGAGCAAACGCTGGATTAACATATCACTGGGTTCACAACAAAGTCACGTACAAGGGACACAACGATCGATAAACCACAGGAATCAGTTTATCACTTTTTGAATTTCATGAGCAGATTATTGGGGTACTATGGCAACACTGTATAACTCAATAACACTGAAGGATTAGGCTGCTATTTGTCTGAAGAAAGTGTCATTTAAAAGGAAACTATGAATTAGATAAACTCTGTACCACTGTTCAAAGCCAAGATGCTGTGACCTTCCAGTACACTCCACCTCCTCAGCTAAGTTCAGGGTACAGAAATTTCTTCGGCAACACAAAAAATACTTTCACACATTAGAGAACATGTATTTTCACTTCAGCGGCATGTCTGTGAGGGTAAAAGGTCGATTATAAGACACGAGGAGGTCTGTGCGTATCCGCGTGCTGTGACACAGTCCAAACGTTTCTCATTGTTAAGGGATAGCAACCTTTCTAAAGAACATCCTGGTCTGACCCACCTGCTTCTAAAACACTAAAGCAAACATAAAAATGGCAGGACATAAATAAAAAAGAAAAAAATAACCAAGTTGTTCACTACAACGCTTATATTAATGGGTATGGGGTTATAACTGAAGGGGTAATGTTTTCCACAATTTAACCAAACCAATTTTACAAAAGTATAAAGAAATACATTTTTGCTAGATATATAAATGAAGAGGTTGTTTGATTATCACTTGGTTGTTATTTAGTTTTGAATAC